>RYZW01000087.1:0-51855 GCA_004367215.1 Colletotrichum trifolii | reverse complement strand
GCTACTACTAGTTAGCCTACTAAGTTAAAGTCTTATAACTTATAGAGACCTACTTTTTACTATTACTCCTTCCCTTACTAGGCCTTTAGCTATTCCCTTATAATTCTTCAACTTCTACCTCCCAGAGGGGCAAGGCTAGGATTTTTAGTAATAGCTCCACAACGAATAGTCGCCGAATGCTCGGCAGAAAACTCGGCATCCCAAGTAATGATACCCGCTGGAAACTCTGCTAAATATGCGGCCTCCTCTACACCACCTAAACCTCAAATAATAACTACATCACCTAAACCTACAGCAACTACAGCAGCACTTATACGCCTCCTCGAATAATAGTTCTCTTTTATAGAGATAATATCAGCTTAGCTATCTAGCGGCGAACCTACAGCAACCCCTACACCATCGATTCCTGAAACTGTTAACTATAGGGATTACTCGAGGCCCCCTAGTTACCCATATAGCCTCCTTCATAAGGGTACTACCCTATATAAAATCGAGGATTAGTTAATAGTAATTTCAGATACCTATACATTACAGCTACAGGCCTCAGAGGCCCAAAAGATTCAATAGGTCATATTAAAACTCTCCTACACTCTCTAGACGCAGTAGCGTAATTACCGACATACCCTACACAACCCTACATAGGCTAACTTTATAGTATTTATTCGCCATTTATTAACCAACCCTATATTATAAGAACTATACCTCTACGGCATGCTTTATATACTCCGATATAAAAGCTAGTCCCCACTAAAATTTTACACTAAATAGTCAGCTATTTATAAAGCCCTAAGTACCCCTATAGAAATATCAAGGCCTTATGCCTTCGTTTTCTTCTATTACCTTGAAATTAGACTTCAGAGGTATTTATAACACTAGAAGTTCAATAACTAAGTACCTAGGGCAGTAGCCCTAGTAGCTGAGTACTTCTGGGAAACTTTTTAGGGGCTTTAGGATATATTTGTTAGTAGTATCAAGAACGCCACCAACACCAAGGGGTCAGCACCCAAACACTATAGAGATATCGAAAACCCCCCAACAAAAAAATTACGCCTTAAAAAGCACCCCTCATGCGAAGTATACAGTAAGTTAAGCTATACCATAGCTACTTATTACCGTAACGAATTCTATACGTTTTACTAGAGACCAGGCCACCTTATAAGGGTTTACCGCAAGCATCTCGCTAAAGGCTCAAAGAACCCCTAGAACTATACAGAACCTAAAGCTATATAGCATAACAAAAGTACCTAGAAAGCAGGTTGCCTATTACCCTATAAGGGTTTACTATAAGCACCTCGTTAAAAGCTCACTGAAAGTTCCCCAGAGCTATATTAAGCCTAAGAAGTAGCCTACTAGCATAATTACCGCGAGCGCCTCGCCGAGGGCTCGCTAGAAGGTCCTCAGAGCCATGCAAAGCCTAGGGCCATACAAGCCTTGAAGAGCCTACCGGCAAATATACGCCAATACCTTAGCAGCCTGATCAGCCACAAGAAGCCCTATATACCTAATCAGCAATAGGAAGCCCTATAGAAGTATCGCTAATACGGGAAAGGGTCAGACGCCCTAGGTTTAGCCCTAAAGATCCCCGGTTAATACACCGAAGCCTCGCTAACAGGTAGGAGACCTCATAGGGTTAATACACTATACGGGAAACACTATTCACTTAATACAGCAACGGGAACCTTATACATTAATACACATATAGGATAAACAACCCTTATACGTTAATATACGCGTGGGATGACCCTCACACGTTAATACACGTGTGGGATAAACGACTCTTATACGTTAATACACGTATAGGATAAATCCTTTTCTTATCAATCGCTAAACAGTCAGCAAATATCCGGCAGAACCATTCTCAAGTCATTTTCAAAAGTAGCTATATAACATTTATAAACCTTAGGGCCTAAAGCTTTTAAAGGGGGGGATAGTTATAAGGATATACCCTATAGCCTATACAGAGAGCTGGGATAGCTAGGATCGGATTACCATATATATATAGATTACGTAATATAGTAGCCTCAGGCTACCATAGGATAAAAGCCTCTCATAACTACTACCAGTTAGCCCACCAAGTNAAGTTGAAGTCTTATAACCTACAGAAACCTACCTTTATACTAAATACTCCTTCCCTTACCAGGCCTTTAGCTATTCCCTTACAACTTTCCCTTTTCTCAAGAGACCTCTATAGTATATAGGATTTATATTATCCTATACCTTTTATACCCTCTTAAAAAACTTACTAGATTTTCCCCCTCTTAAGAGATTTTCAAGAGACCTTTATAATATATAGGATTTATAGTATCCTATACTATTTATTTCCTAAAAACTCTTCTTTCTTTCTTTCCCTAGTTACTTTTCTCTACATAACTTTATAAATAATAGCTTAAGTACTAGGTAATAAAAATAAATACTTAATCCCAGAAAAGTTTAAACTATATATTAATATAGATCTCTTTAGTAACCTGCTCACGCTTAACTATAGTAACCTTATAAAGCTAAATACTATTAATACTCTTATAGTATACTATATCTCTTAATATAACTTTATAAAAACTTATAACTAGAAGTTTTTCAACTATTTTAAAATAAATTTTAATAAGTAGCTTATAATAACTTAGTAATACATAAACCCTAAAGTAATCTACTACTTTAGGGATTACCTTATTACTTATAAGGTTAAGTTTAAAGTAATAAGTTATAAGATTTATACTACTCTATACTAATATATTTAGTAGAAATATTTTACCTAGTAATCTTAAGATAATATTAAGAAATTTAGTAAAATTTTTTTATTTATCTAGAATATTAAAAGGTTCCTTAAGTTCTTTTATAATATAATACTATTTGAGGAAGAGGTAGAAGAACTAGGAATATTTTGGGTTTACCCTAACTAGTTATAAGAAGAGATATTATTAATACTAGAAGCCTTCTTACTACTAGTAAAAGTATTACTACCTATAGTAATACTTTCCAAGGCCCCTATAGCCTTACTGCCCCCTAAGCCCCCTAAGGCTTTACTTCTAAAAGTACTAGCTATACTTTCTAAAGCCCCCGTAGCCTTATTACCCCCCGAGGCCTCTATAGTCTCGCTACCCTTTAAGCCCCTTATAGCCTCATTCCCGAAACCTCCTACTATAAAGCCTATTAAGCACCTTCCTCTACTAATATCAATAACCTCACTAGTATATAAAAACCTTATTATAAAGCCCCCTATACTATCCTTAGTAACTCCGCTAGCTTATATACCCCTATAGTAGCTATCGATTACCCCAAAAACTACTCCTTAGAAAAAGCTAAAAGACTATAGCTAAACTATATTTTTAAGAAATTTATCAAGAGATTTATTAAGGGATTTATTAATTTGAATTATATAATTATTCGAATAGAAAGAGGGGTTACTTAATAAAAAGTATTTAGACGTTATTTAATAAGGGGTAAAAGGATCACTTTTGACGCTGTTTTACGCTTGTTTTTAATACTGTTTTAATAGTGTTTTTGGCATGCGATTACAGCGTTTTTGGTATGCGATTACAGTGTTTTTGGTACTAGCTTTTATATGTAAATAGAGGCGTATGAGGTATACAGTAAAAAGAAAAAGTTACTAGTATTAGTAATACTATACTGCAAAGCATATATTAACACCTAAGGCATGTATACCTCTATATATATATAGTATACGTATCTATATACTTTATAAGTATAGGGTATACGTGGCTATATACCTTTATCCCCCCTAGTAATACTTATTACTAGCTATAGCTAAGTGCTGTAGTAGTAGTACTATACTATAGATCTAGAGCCTTATATGCCTATATATAGGCATATAACATAATAAGAAGAATAACGAATACTAGACCCTTTTGCACCCGTACAATGAGATCACGTATGGCGTGCGTTACCCTCCGGATAAACCAACAGAATATGAAAAAACCCTTTATGATTTAAAAGTCTACTAGGGAAGACTCGCATCACTGTCGCGGTGCAAAATTGTACACGAACGTGGATTCCACCGACCTTCATCAGCCGGTGGTGCCGAATGCCCTGTCCCTCGACTTCGCAGTTGCGATACCTATCAAACTCAACCCTCCATCGCTGTACTTGTAAGTAAAGGGGGCAAACCCACGTTCAACACAACAATTACTCGGCGAGAGATCGCTCCCCTTCTCCACAGCAGGCTGACCGCGACGTCCCAATCGTGTGGCAATGGCACGCGGGTTGGTGGGGTGCGTGGGTGGGAAAGTCCAGTCATCCATCGCCCGATTCCCCAGTGGCGTGCGTTCCTGCACGAGAACGGGGTCCATCATGCCGCCCAGCTTCTCACCTCGCTGGCATTTTACTTTACTGCTGCCGCTGCTGCTGCTGCTGTTGTTGCTACTTGCTACCGCCCTTTTTTTTTTTTTTTTTTTTNTTTTTTTTTTTTTTTTTTTTTTTTTTTTTTTTGGGCCATGTGCGGCGCCCGTTGGATCAGACCACCTTCTGCTTCCCGTTCGCGCGATACCCTGCAGAGACATAATCTGGCGCAGCCGAGGGAATGGGCGGGCGAGGGACCATGCATGAGAAACAAAATTCGGGCGTCGTTGGTTGCTGTTAGTCTGCTGCTGCTGTTGCTGCTGCGCAATAACCCTTGCTACTTCCAATCCCGGACTCGACCTCTCTTGGTATGTGTGTCGTCTGCCAAGGCGAGGAAGATATGAATCCGTTGGATTGGGATAATGGGAATGTCGTAGGCGGTGGGGAGGGGGCATCATTTTGCTCGACTACAGGTACGTAGGCGTCGATATTGGGTGACGAGACGCGATGCGACGTCTTTCGGAACCCACGGTGAGTTTCAGTGGAGAAAGCCAGCAAGACGCAATCGCGAATTGGGATCCTCCGGCCAAAACCTTTTTTTCAAAAGTACTACCACAAACAGAACTGCCCCCCCTTCGCGTTTGCATCCTCCGCGGCGGCAGGGGGGCAAAAGAAGGAGAAAAAAAAAAAAACCCTAAGCGTGTCATCATTTCTCTAAGGCTGGCTTGGACAGCCTGCAACGTTTACCCAACAGAGAGACCATTTCCACATCCGAATAATTCAGTAAACAGAAACACGACGGCAAATGCAACAAGATCCGCTGTGGCATCGGAAATGCCAGCGAGTGTCCGCGCCAAGAAGGATATGAAAAAAAGGGGAAGAAAGAGAAGGGAAAAGGGAACCGCCAATGCCCTTTCGATGCCATAGCCAACGCTCGACAATTCCACACCTACCCCATCTGGCAATGTAATTGGAGACATGGTGAATGACCAACGCCGCTCTTCGTCGCCCTGTAAGATACGACAACAAATTTTAATGCGATAAAACTCCGTAATTTTGTGACATCCCAGACGTACCCGCCGACCGGACCCATGCCAGTCGCCGCAACACTTCGCCTCCCCTAGCCCGCCCCGGTGAAGGGAGGCCCGTCATCTCTGGTGGGTGGACGTTGTCGCGGGCCATTAGGCAGGTGGTAACTTTTCGCGGAACTCGCGGCGCTTGTCTTCGATCTTGCTGTTGTCTTGAGAACACTCGTACCCGTGCTCGCTGACCTTGATCCTCACGAGGCATTTGGTGCAGCGCCACCATTCGGGATACACCTTCCGCGACATGAACCAGTCCTCCGTCATCTCGTGGTTCTTGCGATGCACGTCCTCCTTGTGCACGTCGGCGAAATGGATCCGCAACCTGTCCTTGCGGCTAAAGGGATCGGTGCGGCGATTGCACGACGGGTAGTCGCAGGTGAAGACGCCGTCCTTCTCCTTGCCCTTTGCGGCGCCTGTTGCGTTGGGCTTGCTGCTGATTTTCGGACTCGGGTTGCTGATGCTCGTGGCGGGCGTGATGTCCTTGAGCGACAATGCCGGCGACGGCTGCGTCTGGCCGTCGACGTGGGCCTGCTTGTAGTGCCTCTCGAGATCCGTCTTGCGCTTGAAGGGTTTCGCGGGGCATGCCGCCGACAGGCACGTGTAGAATTCGGCGGGCGGCGGTTTCTGGTCGGGTGGCGGACTCGTGGCGGCGAGCGGAATCACCGGCGGCAGCTGTTCCGTGACGTAGTCATCTTGGAGCTTCCAGAAGCCGCCGTCTTCTTGCGGGATGTAGTCGTATTTGGAGCAGTCAAAATTGGTCAAGGGTGCTGTTACTGGCCTGGAAACACCACGGTGTTAGCCATGGGACGCGTCAGGCGAAGCGGGTTCCGTCTCTGCAGATGGTGCAAGAAGCGCATCGCATCGCGTCGCATTGACGTTGGGGGCGATCATGTGCGCCAAAAGGGCCAAAGAACTCACCATTGTTGCTGCAGCTGCTGAGGGGGTAGCTGTGGCAGTTGTTGTTGTTGCAGCTGCTGTTGCAGTTGCAGTTGCTGCTGCTGCTGTTGCTGCTGCTGCTGCTGTAGTGATGGCGTAGGCTCGAAGCTGGGCTGTGCGCCTTTACTCATGGCGGCGTGCGGTCGCTTTGCGGCTGTTGGAGGGGCCATGATGGGTGGGCTTGCTTCTTTTGGAATTGAATTAGCGAACTATACTTCTTTCCCCCCTCAGAAAGCGAATCTGTCCTCTCCGTCGGCCTCGTGTCGCTGATACCTCGTGTCGCAAGTAGGCAGGTGGATTTCCGCCAGACCACGCAAGATAGCGGCAAAAAAAGATCAATGGATCCGAGCAGGCAATCGATTCCTCGACTCCGAGAATGGGAGACCGAACGGACCTTTAGTCTTGGCCAAAGGCATTCCGCGCTAGTGCGCTGCGACGGGTAGAGGGTTTGGTATCCGGATCGTTGTCGCTTCCTTGTGCTGCTTCGACGAACCGGCGGGGAAAAGGAGTAGTTTAATGGCTCAATCTCATGGATGTGTCGTCTGTCGAAAAAAGTCGTAGGTAGCGTAGGGAGGAACTATCTTTTGGTCATAAGAGCGAGGTCGGTAGCAGGAGAAGAAGTGGGAGGAAGGTTCATTTCATGGCGGGCCCGATCGAAGGTCGAAATAAGCCGGCAAGGAAGGCAGGTGTAGGTACAGAACCGAACCGAACAGCTGAGAGCGAACAGCTGAGGGCGGGAAAGAAGTTTGCAAAGGTGTAAACGCAAGGCCCTTTGGCTTCTCGGTTGTTTGTCGTTTCTTTGGGACCAGGAGTGATAATTATTGCTTTTCTCCCACACTCACCACTCATCGAGCCCAGGACAGTAACAGCGAGCGGAACGGCAAACCAACCGACCAGTCAGCCCAGCTCTGCTCGCTCAGCCAGTGTCCGTACCAACACGATTACAAACCTTGGCTTCCTGGAGAAGGCAAGGTAGCCACCCCAAGCAAGGTATGATGGCTCTCAGCACTGTGTCCGCAAATGGCCGGGCAGGGCAAGGAAGGTGAGGCAAAGGCGAGGCGAAGCAGAGAGAGACGGGGAAAGATATGGAGAGAGGGAAGGAGAGAAAGGCAGAAAGACAAGACGAACGGACGGACGCGAAAACAGGCAATTGAGATCGGTCCAAGGTTCCGTTCGTACGGCACATGCAACACTGTACTTTCGCTTGCGATGCGGTGCGGTGAATCGCGGCCAACCTGAGGTTACTTGCGGATGGAGTTTGAGACGATGGATTGAGATGTGAGAAAGGTACTTTACGTAGTATGAACCGACGGTCAAGGATCTGATGTGCGCATCCCAAACCATCCCATACCATCCCGTACCATGCCTTCTCACCCTACGCAGAGTATTTCGGGGCAAGGTTCAGGGTAGCTGGGCTAATAAGGATGATGAAGTACTTGTAGGGCAGGCCACTTGGGCTGGGGGCCTTCCGCGAGGCCCATACGTTGGATATTGAGAAATATTGAGAGATATCTGTAGGATGATGGGATGGGATTCGCTGGAGGCTTTCACGAAGCGACGAAGCTCTTCACTCCACGCCCTCTCAACGCTATGCTATAACTGACTGTGCCACGCTGTCAACGCTACGTCTTCCTCCCAACGTGCTGCGGAATACAAGCCGAGCATCATACACGGTAACAGGTCCATCCACAGGATACGCAGCAAGGCACACAATACGTAGATTTCCCGTTCGTTGTAATATCTGTACACCTGGTGAGGGTGGCGGGGTCGATTCTGTTTGTCGTCCAATCCCGGGCAAGGACGGCAAGCTGAGTTCGGTTCTGAGCAGGAGGGGAGTGCATCTTGCAATTAGTAGGGGGGTGTCAAAGTCAGGATGCTGGGTGTGGCTGCCCCTCGTGAGGAGTGACTTGGCGGGAATGAGGGATGAGATGTGACTGAGCATGAAGAAGAGGAGCGGCATTAGGCTGTCGCAGAAGCAGCAGGGCAAGGAAGCAAGCAGCGCGACAAACACGGCATATTCGAATTTTCTGTCCGGTCGAGGCAGGTCGCTAAACGGTGCGTCTGCGTGTCGTATCAGGATGTCTCGTATGTGTGATGTGCTGGAGTGAATTCACACGACGTGTATCAACAACGCAAGTTGTGTGCTATCAATTGTTGCACATTACAGAGCAGCGAGGGATGGATGCCATGGTGTGTGCTGTTCCTGGTGTGCACTACTACATGCTGAGACGAGAATAGAACAGCTACAATAACAGGGCCCCGTTTTGTGTTGCTTCCGCTGCTGATTACTCCGTACTGTATAGTATATCCGAATTTTGGACCAGAGGGCTTAAGATCGGAGAGGATGGCATGTTAGGGGAGGGGGGAACAGCAAGGATTGGATGGGGGGACGGGCATGCCATCCCGACGCTGGCGTGTCTCCCGAGTGGTGAGGGCGTATATCTGCGGCCATCGACATGGTGCGCAGTGCCCGATAATTACTGCGTTACTGGGTAATGAGGTAGATAGAGGTTGTTGGGCAAGTGCGTAATATGTGTGTAGATGACGGCTGGGGCTGTTTGAAAAAACCTGAGACGCGGCGAGGCGAGGTGAGTCGATGCGCGGGTCGGATGTATAGCCGAACGGGATAGCAAAGGACCGGAGAATGGATAAATGATTGATGGTGATGAACAGTAGCGGGAGATGACGTGGGTTGCAATATCGCACGGACAGCGATGGAAGGTAAGTTTCACAGGCAGATCGTACGGCCGCTGCGAAGGGCAAGGTCAAGGTCAGGGTCGAACGCAGTCAATAGGCAATCACGCTGGGTAATGAACGAACGCATGCCATGAGAGAGAATAAGACAGGGGACAGGAGGTCGAGGTGAGGTAAGCTTCGCTTTGGTCTGATGTGTGTGGCAACGGTTCACCCCATCCCATGGTTGGCTCAAACCTAGCGAGCAGACCTTTCGAGAGGTAGACTTGACCTGCATCCAGCTTTGATCTGGAGGAGGTTGCCTCGATCGCAAACGATACGTGTATATACCTCGGTGAGAGACACCATCGATGCCTCACCTCGGCGGCCGCGCAGATCGTCGCAGGTCTACGGATGCGAGAAGCCCTGACCGAGTGGATCAGTCCCTCGCCACGGAGCTTCGCTGCAAGATGATGACCATCTCGGAAACAAGTTGTGGAGTGGTGTGGGGGGCCGATGTGCGACGTGGGTGCAGTTCGTCGCCGAGTTGAAGGCGTCGAGTTGAACGTGTGCATACTACGGATATACCTAGTCTACACACAGATAGATCACTGACAATCCGACGTGGTGTTTGGTCTGCTTACTCCGAGACGGCAAGACGAAACAAATCTGGGAGATTTTTTACTCTGGAGAGCAGAACGTGGGGAAGCAAGCAAAGAGAGTATAGCAATCAAGAAGCAGCAACTGCGAATTACTGTGTATTGGATGCTTGAGACAGTATCCTCCGCGATTGGCTGCGGGTAGTTGAGTACGTAAGCAGACGAGGTACTTGTACACGTAGACATGTCGTGGTCATGCCGCGTTTGTACTTGTGTACCTACCTATCTATTCGGCTTTTAGAAATTTTGAGAGGGTTTGGACGGCGTTTGACTGGAAACGACCCTGACTCGAACGAGTTGCAAGAGGAGAAGAAACGGCGGAGAATTAGCAGATACTACTATGAGAAGGAAACTTTGTTTGCGTCCTTTCGTTCCAAAGGACGACCTCCTTGTTACGCGCAGAGGCCCCCACACAAAGGCAACGAGCTTTCATGTGTTCTCGACTTTTCCTCGCTGTTCATTGTCAAGTCGGAAAGACCCAAGCCATCGGTCGACGAGAGGAATTGTCTGATCAGGATCGACCTGTCCCTGGAGATGAGGTTCTACATAATTACTTACCCCCTTTTCTCTGCCATTCCACCGCCAGGTTAGCTTCACGTCACGATTAGTCGGCTAGCCTTGACATTGCGCCTAGCGCCACACGAAGATCGGGGGCTTTCCTAGGTGGCTGCTCAAGGTGCGGATAGGCTCGCTATTATCATTCGGCACCGCTGGCTCGTAATTGGATCCTTCTGTTTGCTTGGTTCTTCTCCGCGCCTCCGGCTCCCACCGCCTTCTCTGCCGAGGGGAAAACCATCGCTGCATCAGGATTCAGGGACTGGGTCTGCAGCTCCGTATGGCGTCGTCGACGTATACGACACAGATGCGGTGTGGAAACATTCGGCAGCCTCATCGTCGACTTGGCCGGCTCTTACTCGCCGTAGGGGTGCATGACAGCCCCAGCCGGCCAGCCTCCTGTCCTATCTCGTCGCTTCGATATGGGCCCGGTTCGAGGTGTCTTGCAGAAGAAACCAAAATCTCCGTCGACCAAGGCAGGACTTGCGCTCTCTCCGGTTGCACATGCGTCTGGGGCGGCTGCGCTCCCAGAGTAAAACCACGGGAAGCTCTCCACATCTACTTGGATAGACAGCGTCATGTTCATACCGCGCGGGTTGGGCACCGAGGCCAGGTCAGGTTGGGTAGCCTGTAAACTCAGATGACAACAGCCAGCCAGCTAGCCAGTCAGTCCAGTCCCGTCATGTTCGTTCCAGTGTCAGTGTAAACAGCAGAGTGCACCACAAAAAAGTCTGCATTCGAATCGTGCATGAGGGGCGGTCAAGAGTGTCTGTGTACTCTGTACACTACCTTTACGTGTGTGTGTCTCTGTTGCTCCGCTTCTCCCTTCATTAAGGTGCCTTGCACCTATCCCCTCCACCTTTATTCTTTGTTCTCATATTCTCTAATCCGTCCTCTCCCTCTCTCTCTCTCTTTCTTTCTTGGTTGAAGTCGAGAGTTGGATGGGTAGACATCGCGAAAAGCCTACGCGGAGTTGGTGACTACCTACATTTTCCACAGGTGGGAAATACGTCACAGGCCAAGAGGTGAACCGAACCCACTTCACCACCACTGCCGTCTACAGTGTCTAGGCCTCACAGCTGAGGGTTCAGATAGGACTTCGGATCAAGGAGGGCCAAGAAGAGAAGGGGAAGAGAGGTTCGGGAGGTGAGGCAAGACTGAGAGCACCTTTTTACCTTGTCGGTCATTCCTCTCGAAAACAAGCACGAGATCTCAAAGAGTGGCTCTTACCTGGCCATCGACCTTCCCTTCCATTCCTGCCTCCAAAGGCTACCTGAACTTGCCCTATCCACCTCGTTGTTCAGGAAGGCGCTTTTTCCTCCCCACAATCCAACGCTTTTTTTTTCCTGCCGTCTAGCATTCAGTTGGTCGATTCGAGGCGAATCCGTCCATTCGACCGCCAATCTCAACAGGAGGAAGCAGCACGAAGTTCGAGCGCGAGCACAAGCACGAGCACGAGACGCCAGAGACAAGCGACAGACCCGCCAGCGGCCCCATTCCTCAGCGCCAACCAGACGCCTGGGAGCCGTGCCGTCTAGCGCACATAATCCCTTGACAACCCCTGAGCTGAGCTGATCTGAGCTGGCCTGGCTCTCATTGTCAAGATTGCGGATCCCTAAAGATAGAAAAGGAAAACACCGGCACAAATGATCACGTCTCTCAATTCCGACCCACGACTACAACACACACATTAGCGACTTCATCGACTTTCTTCGTTGCCTGCACGCTCCACGTAAGCTTTCTTCCATTTCAGCCCTGCTGCTCACCATCAGCCACGTCTAGGCGCAAGTGCGTTGTTGTACCTCAAGGGTCCACGTCACGTACGTGCTCTGCTCGTGTCAAAAAAAAAAAAAGCTAAAACCCGAGAGGAATGGAGCTGAAAAGACAGATGGCCTGAACCACCCCGAATGTTTCATACTCTGACTTTTCCATCACCGCTCGACCCTGCACCCAACACTAATCTCTATTTATTTTACTAGAATCACTGTCTTTTCCAGCGCCGTCACAGCACTCTGCCGTCCGCCATTTTCGACAAGTCGCTTCTTCCCGACAACTTTGATTGACAGCTCCTCGCGACACGCACCCAACCTACCTTGAGACCTCAACACCATTAAAATGGCCCGCATCCAGATTCCCATCGACGCCCTGACGTCGCGTCTGAACCTGCAAGACCGCTTCAACAGCATGCGCTCCGGCGGCGTGACTGCCAGGTTCTCCAACCTGAAGCCCGTTGGCGAGTTCTTCGACATGAAGCGCCTGTCCAAGCCTGCCAACTTTGGCGAGGTCCAGTCGCGATGGAACTACAACCTGTCCTACTTCTCCAGCAACTACAGCGTCGTCGTCCTGATGCTCAGCATCTACGCACTGCTGACCAACTGGCTTCTGCTGTTCGACATCATCTTCGTTGCCGCTGGCATTTTCCTCATCGGCAGGCTCGAAGGCCGCGACCTCGAGATTGGCAGCTTCAAGGCCACCACTTCTCAGCTTTGGACCGGTCTTCTTGTCGTTGCCATTCCCGTGGGCCTTTTCGCGTCCCCCTTCACGACGCTTCTGTGGCTCATTGGTGCTTCTGGCGTGGTCATCCTCGGCCACGCCGCTTTTATGGACAAGCCCATCGATGAGGCTTTTTCCGGGGAGGCGGTCTAGACGGTCGGCCGCGAGCTCCCAAATTTGCGCCCCAATGGGGAAGACCATCGAGGCGCGGGCGGAGGAATCAGGGGCCTGCGCACCAGGGGTATTGGGAGGACGGACAGAGAGTCGAGGAGCTAGACTCGGACCAAGACGAAGACGATACAGATACACAAGGCGTTGGTTTGATTTCAAAGGGGAAGCGAATTGCCAGCGATCCGCTTCGGTTTACCGGCACGGACTTGGGTGACAGGGCGGGCGCGATACGGAGAGGCTACCGGCACGAGCACTCGGAGGACGACGACGACGACGACAGCAAGGAAGACAGTGAGGATGACGAGGACTTTTCGGAGGAAGAGTTGGAGATTGACTGGGACCAGCTATCGCCGATGGAAAGGGAGGAAGCACTTGTACAAACAGCCCTGGCTCGCATCAGACGCGCCCAAGAAAAGGGTCGGTCAGACGTCAAGCTCAGCCAAGAGGAGATGGCGGCGCTCGATCGACACAAGAAACGCATGGAAAAGGAGGCACGCAGACAAGAACGCAAGCGGCGCAAGGAAAAGGAGCAGCGCTATTCAATTCCGCTGGCCCAGTTTGTGGCGCCGCCACGGGGAGCCCCAGCGTATCTCGCCGAGGACGACCTGCCTCGTCATCCATCTCCAGGCACCTTCGCCGAGACGCAAAGGCGCGATGCGATGCCACCGTTGGGATACTTCCCGCCGCCCACCGCCTCGCGAACGCGTCCCCGCTCAGCCACATCAGCCACATCAGCCTCTCAGCGACCTGTGTCTGCGTCGGGCGAGAGGGGTACGTCACCTTTCAACTACGCGCTCGGCAACGCACAACGCCAGGCGTCAGACTCGAGGTCTAGGTCATCGCGGGCACCTCCTCCTGACGACGGGTATCCACCCCCGAAAATGTCACCCGCCTCTTCCACATCGTCGTTGTCCAAGTCGAGATTTGGCGTCGATCCCTTCCAGTTCCAGACAGAGGGACCTCGCGCTCAGCCTGCAGCATCCCGGCGTAACGTGTCTGGGTCCACGGACGGGAGGCGAACCTCAGCGGCTCCGGTAACGCGGAGCAGAGCTGCACAGGCAGCCCTTCCGATTGAAATCTCAGACGACAGCAGCGACGAGGGCTCGGAGCAGAGTACCAGCGATGACACCGGAAGCGGTGCTCAGATTGCGCAGCCGGCGGCACCAGCGCCCGCGCCGGCACGACGTGGTCGCAAAGAGGCCATCGCCGTCGAGGAGGCGGCGGTACGCGAGCCGGCACGGGGGGCCTCGCGTGGCAAGAAGTCGTCGAACTCGTCGCCGTCCAAGAGGAAGGCCACAGGCGGGAGGAAGAAACGAAAGTAACCGTCACGTCGTCTGCGTTGCATTGCGTTGCGTTGCCGCGCTACAGAGCCTATTCTTTAGTCAAATTCAAATTCCCGTCTGGTCTAATGGACATGAACGTAGTCGTGATTCGTCTCTATGCTATCAAACGTATGCATCCGCCATGGATGGAAGTACAAACCACAGGGTCAGTCCCTGGAGTACGGGACGAACCAGAACTACAACCCTTTCTAGCCGATGTAATGACAAACTATGGATATAACCTCCCAAACGAGCCAAAACCAAAACCCAAAGAGAACACACCTTTCATCATCCGGATCTTTGATTCTACACAAACATCTTGGCCACGCCTTTAACGATACTATCGGTCCACCCCCCGCCGCCCTCGCGCTCGACGCTCCGCCTCTCCCACTGGTAGGCGCCGTCGTAACCGCGTTCAATGTTGACGGAGCCGCCGCGCGAACCGAGGCCGCGCGAGGCCATGCGCATGGCCTCGCCGACGAGACCGACGGAGTCGCCCGAGGCGGCCTTGGCGCCGATGCCGATGATGCGCTCGACGCCCGGGGGGAGGCGGAGGCCGAAGCGGGCGAGGAGGGCGGTGAGGAAGCCTCCGGTGATGAGGGGCATGATGACGAGGGCGACGACCTTGTAAGGGTGTTTCTTTACGTAGTAGACGAGGTCGCGCCAGAGGCGCTTGACCTGCTTGAGGGTCTTTTGGAGGAAGCCGGCGCGGGGGGAGCGTTTGTAGTAGGAGGGGCGGCCTGCGGATGGGCGTTAGTGATGGTTTCACGGTGGTGTTTGTGCGAGTGCGTGTGTGAGAGAGGTGCTGTTTCGCGAGGGTCGGACGGGAACGGGGGGGGAATGGGATGTGTCTTACCTCCGAGGCCGAAAAAGGAGGACCGCGACGCATTCGGGACGCCGAAGAAGGACGCCCGCGACGAGTTGTGCTTGCTGCGGTGGGAGGAGTGGTCGTCGCCGCCGCCGCCGAAGATGGAGGCGGCGATGCTGGGGGCGCTGTGGCGCTTGCGGGAGGAGGAGCGGGACCGCGAGCGGTGCTTGTGTTGCTTCTTGCTGTGGTGGGAGGAGTGGCGGCGCGAGTGGGACGACTTGCCCGAGATGACGGAGGCCGAATCGAAGTCGAAGAAGCCCATTGTCGCGCGTGGGACGTGTACCTTGTGCTGTGTGTGCTGTGTGCTGTGTGCTGGGCCGTGTGTCTGTGTGCGACTGTTTCTCTGCCCGGGTGGTTGTAGGGCTGGCTGCGCGGAGAATTGTGCGAGACAAGACGGCAGTTTTGTGAGAGGTGGTCGTGAGACGGCGCGGGTTTGGGGGCCCGATGTTGTGTGATGGTGGAGGAGGAGGAGGAGAAGAGCGATGGAGGACGTGACGTCGAGGGGTGTTCTGGCGTGGTGGTGCACGCGGGGCTCGGCGAAGTTGAGGGGGAAAGTCGAATCTATACGGGACCGCGCCCGTGGGGGTGGACTATGAATAGGTAGTTCACGATGGAGGGAGTCAAGGATATTGATTGAAATGGAGCCCCGAGATCGAGTTCAGATGGAGGAACCCACGGAAGGGAAGGCGAGGACCGATAGATGGAGAAACAGATGAACACCCTGGGATGTGGTGTCAAGCAGCCGGGGCTCCGTTGACGATCATGGAGCTCGTTTTTTTTTTGGCGTTGAAGGATGTAAGCAAGCAATGTGCGATGGGCTGGCTGCAAGCAATCTACAGTAGTCAATCCACCCCGGGAGCTTCCAAACGGGAATTTTTCTCTAGTCTTGACGAAGGAAAACCCCCGTGTGCGGTGGGTTCCCTTTGAGAAAGAGTGGTTTGACTGGACAGGGAAGCTTGCGATGTGGGTTCAAGAGAAAGGATGCGATTTGAAGAGATGGGGAGAAAAGAGGTGCTGTGTAGAGGCATGGTATGGTAGCGAGGACTCGAGGGCCAATTGGATGGATGGGGGGGTATTTCACACGGCTGGTCTATTTGCCATAATCTTTTCTCTTTGTGCGATTACCTCGACTGCTATACGTGGTATCAGCCATTCAAGGAGGGGAAAATCAGAAGGCTGGGAGGCAATCAGCAATCAGCGCCTTCAGCTCCAGCTTCGGCTTCGGTCGGGGACATGCGCACGCGTATCGGCAGTCCAAGTAGATCCTGGGCAAGGGTCGTTGGACCTGGACATCGTGCGAACGACGGGACGCACGGGAAACCGGGACCGGGACCGGAATCGGAATCGGACCTGGGCTGGAAAAAAACGTGATGGGAGGGCCGCGCTAGTCCTGTTCAGGGCTGGTTGCCGCCGATCAGTTGCCATCTGGCGGAGATGAACATCGTGAGTGTGGGTTTGGTGTTTTGTCTTTTCGTGAATTCTTCTCGGCCAGAGTCTTCTCCTACCGTTCCATCGTGCTCTCGACGTCAGGGGTCCGGATGATGGTTGAGGAGGGCCTGGTTCTTCAAGATTCTGAGCCGAAAATGACCAGTCCGCATGATTACGCTCAGTTGAGCAGCAAGTATGGTCGATTGCACTTGATGTCCTGGACAATCATGTACCGAAAAAATTGTATGCATTAATGCTTCTCTGTCAAGCTCCTTCCAAGCGTAAATCCATTATCCATATGCTTCTCGGTCTCTCAAGTCCAGCAACTATCTCTAAGCTCCTACGGGTACAAAGCGACAAATGCCCTCTCAGTCCACTTCTGTTCGCTCTCCCTTTCCATGGGGCTTTGATTGCACCTCGGGAAAGTACGCTGGCGCAGCCGAGATCGCAGTTGTTTCAAAGCTAACTGTAATGTTTCTTTTTTTTTTTGGCTTGGCTTGGCTTGGCTTATACAAAATCGTTCGCCTTGCACTCGACATAGACGTTGTTGTCCGATAGGTTCTTGTGAGGGCACTCTCGGCCCGGCTCGATTCTACATTCGGACTTGGTATCAGTGAACGCCAGGCGTCCTACTTTGAAGAGATTAAGAACTAAAGGTTCGTACAGCTACCAGCTCTTTCATGTTGGGGCCATTCCTCTTCCATCCTGCGTCTATCGTCCATGACCAGACCGTACTTTTCGACCACCGTGCCGACAGCTCGTTTCGGCGACTTGTCGCTGGAGCAACTGTCCTGCACAACAGCCTTGCCGTAGTTAATCCAGAAAGTAACTTTTTGAGGACTTTATCTACACTTCAGTCGCAGATCGTCGGCTTGGATCCCTCTCTGGCTATCTTGTCCTGTGTTTCGATGGTTTGTGTTGCCGATATTCGGAAGCGAATGAGTCAGAGGCTGATAATCCCGCCGGTTCCTGTGCCTGCCGAAATCTCGCGACAGCCGTTGGTCGACCGGTAGCGGCTTATCTCTCAAGTGCCTATTCTCCCGATTCGCTTGATGATGTGATGCAGAATGACCGATGACGTGACTCTACGAACGCCGCCCCTATCAAAGGACATGAGACGCGCCCTCTTGAGGTATTTGATGGAAGGAAAGCAATGAATGATGACAGTCAAAACCACCGAGATAGAGAGAAGGAACGAGTCTAATAAACAACTCGAAAAAGTAGCATCTGGCGCTTTCAGTTTCTCCCATGAGCCCCTTTTCCACACTTGGCCAACCAAGTTATCTGCGAATGAGCGAGAAATATTTATGCGATCCAGTACAGCTGAAAAGCTCTTATTATATCCTTGAGCTGATATGAAACTGTTTGTCCTGATCCCGCTTAGAACGTGGGCCATTGAGCGGAGCGTAGGATGCTTCGGCGCATTGTAATGCTTCAATCCACCATTCTGGACCCAAAATTACGGAGTACAAGCCTCTCCTTCCTCCCCAAATAGACAACAAAAAGGGCAAATAATATGTGAAGTTGGACAATTCTCCCGGGTAACACTCTCTTCCCAATGTTACCGGTTCTCGGTCACGCAGACGCCAACAAAGTGAAACTCCTCAATGTGGCTCCTTCGCCCAGCAGAAGGATACTGCAATGCAGATACATCAGGAGTTGAAGATGGAGCAATCGGAATTGCAATGGGATTCAACACACTTTTGATCATTGCAGTCGCGGATCAATATAGATAAAGTTAATTTAGGTTTATGGGTGCTCCATGATGTGCAAACTTTGAATCTTCTTTTTGGAGTAGTTACGTGACTAACACGAAAGTACTGATAAACCAATTCTCTTTTGGTATATTACTACCTTATCAAACAACTGCAAAGCTAGTCCGGTCAAATGCTCATCAAGACGACGATGTAGAACCTGAGCAGGTTTGAGGGTAGTTCAGGAGGCATCAAACTGTATTAGCTGCTTAGGCCGATGCTTGCCATATGATTTCGTCAGTCAGGCGTCGAATTGATCATTTCCACGTTACTGTTTGCAATGGTACATCAATCATAGTCCTCCGAGACGTGTGCCAAAGTACGAATCCCAATGCAAGACCGATATTAGGAGCATGCCAAGCCCGACTTTGATCAGCTTCAAGACAAGCAAATTCGTGCGGAATCCATGTAAATGACCACCTGGGGAGAATTAACATCTGATCCTAAAGTTACCGTTTGGTTGAACCATAATGCGAGTTGGATTCAAAGGATAGAAAGCCGGACCAGATGGCCGATGGAGCTGACACCTAAAAAAAAGCAAAAAAAAAAAGCAAGAGTCACCAGAAAAGAGGACAAATGTGTGAGAAATCATGGATGACTCGATTTTCTATGTACATGTACAGTATAGACAGAAGAATTCGTTCCTAGCAGCTCAGGTTATTGACTGGGGAGAGCCGACTTCCAGAAGACCGGCTCGTCAACACTGATAGTGTGATACCCAGAGCGAGCCGCTTAGCACTGCGAGTCGGGTAGTTAGCAAGCGGCGGATGATGAGTGTGGCGATGCCTCTTGTACTTACGCTCCAGTAGGGAATGTCGGTCTTCCAGTAGTAGGCGCGGCAGCCGCCCTTGAAGTCGGTGAGGCACTAGATGGAAATGTTAGTGTGAGGCTCGTAGATGGCTGTCAAGAAGAAGAAGAGGAGGGGAAACTTACGCCCCAGCCACCATCGCCGTATCCGCCCTGGCCGTTGTTCCACCAGGGCTTGGCTCCGTTGGTGCAAGGCTGGGTGACTTCGGCTCTGGCCTCGATGGCGGGAGCGCTGCCGGCGTCGGAGGCGGCGGGAGCAGCGGCGGCGAGACCGGCGAGGAGGATGATGGACTTGAAGAACTGCATGGTTGCGGTTGGAAAGATTGTTGGTAGTTGGTTGGTTTGTTGAGTGAGTGTGTTGAAGTGAATGTTGTATTGAATGATTGTGTGATGAGTGTGATGAGGAAAAAAGAGAAACCTGTTGAGTAGGGGAGGAATGATGCCTCATAAGTACTCGAAATTCGACCTGTTTTGTCGAGATGTTATTCTTAGCAAACGTTCATCGAGAGTCGAGCCATGATCGTCAGACAGAGCTCCCTGGCCGCCCGTGGACAGAGTCCAGCTGTGATCGTCAGCGTAAGCCCTACGCAGCAGAGTGTCGAGGCCGCGATCGCCGTACCAAGGCTTGGAGAGTCGCGATGCATTGATCACAGCCTCGTCATGCGCGTGTGGGAACAGATGAAAACCCCATCCCCTAATTTTACTCTAGAAAGTATGATCCCGTCCGAGGCTGACCGACTTTCTCTTCGCCATGTTTCTGGCAAAAGGCAAGCGGACGGATATGCGGCCGTGACGAACTGTCCGACGAGCGCCGGTTCATCCCAGCCAAGCCTTGCTGCGGTTTGCCGGCGGCCGCGATGGTTCATCCCAGCTGCGTGGGTTCGTCCTAACGAAGGCAGCTCGCCCCCCCAAAGGAGGTTTCAAATCTGGGAAAACAATTAAGGTGCTGTGCCACGAGCAATCAAGGGCATATCCTGCAAACGGCTAAGGCGTCTTCTGAGAATGATTAAGGAGCACACCTACTCGTGCAGTTGGGCACCCGCGCCAAGCGGTTACCTCAGGTGAATATAGACTTCAGAGGCTGGGAACACGTCTCTTGGTGATTAATGATGAGAACAATATACACGTCAAGGTGCCGGGAGCGGCCAAGCTCTCTGCGGCTGTTATTGCGAGTCAATGCGAGGTCTAGGCACGGCAAACGCTGCCGTAGTCCACGTGTTTTATCGCAATTGCAACAAAGTTTGGTTTTTTTTTTGCACACCATGGTACTCTGTGTGCTTCTTCAGCAACACCCATTGGGCTAGTTGGTCAGTCACGTTTCTCTCTGTGTTGTTCTGGGTTCCTCGCTTCACCGACGACAGTGTTCAACAGACCTGCCGGCGATGAAGGCTAACCGCCCTTTTGCTCCAGACTTTCCCCAACGGACCTTGACTTTTGCTCCCCAATCCGTCCGTCCCAATGAGGGCGTTCTTCGGCGTGGTGGGCGGTCCCCTGGTGACACTCACCGCCGAGGACTGTCAAGTGTACTGGGGGTATGCCGGTCCAGATCGTGAGCTAGACCGTTCAAACTGCCACAACGAGTTGAGCG
This sequence comes from Colletotrichum trifolii, assembly GCA_004367215.1. Classification (NCBI taxonomy): domain Eukaryota; kingdom Fungi; phylum Ascomycota; class Sordariomycetes; order Glomerellales; family Glomerellaceae; genus Colletotrichum; species Colletotrichum trifolii. Next base: position 31,223 of record RYZW01000087.1, on the reverse strand, counting down.
AGGTAGTCGTACCCGGGCTGAAAGTCCGCTCGGAATATGGGAAAAGCCGGGATACCTTGGGATGCCCATCCCACCTGGGCAAACTCCGAAGCTCGGGTCCGGGAGTACACACCACTGTGTGCTGTCTACGTCGACCGCGCGTCAGACGGCAAGGATACCCATCGCCGTCTTCTGACTCGAGGCCGGGGCTACCTACCCCTTCAACCTACTACTAGACGTTTTGATTGGGCGGCGCAGTAGCGGTTTGCGCGTCTGCAGGAACCCACTGCACGTGTACGCAGTCGATCAAACCAACACACATGTGGCCCGGCTGCAGACGTCCCACCCGCGGCCGGCTTTTCGTGCCGATGATGTGTAGTCGGGGAGCTTTTGGTAAGCAGGATTAGAGTTTTGGTAAGGATTGCTTACTCAGTATGGTGTTTAATCTACCCGCCTCTACTTGCGCGCAGCACGAGATGCAAGGGTGATCCAGGACTTGGGCATCTCTTGGTGGCTGAACCCCAGCTTTGCGAGTAATTATGAGTTAAAGCACACGAGGGTCATTTTCGCTTTCGGGTCCAAGGCGGTGCCGTTGGTCGAGGTGGATGAAGAGAGACTCTTTTTGGCCGCCGACGATCACCGAGAATAGATCGCAGTCTGTCGGCAAGAGACCGCGATACACGTATTGCGGACTCTGTTAGCGCCGACTCAAATATACGCATACATGCACAGAATGGCAACTCAGTACGGATACACTTCTCAAAGCAAGACATGGGTGTACTTGTACGTTACCGTGGCGGTTGGCCTACTCGGTCAAGTCTAGTAAGTGGGTTGGTTGGCTGTCTGACTAGCCAAACTATCTGCCCACGCTGTGGATGGGGATGATGAAGTGTCGAGTCAGTATGGCGCCGCTTACACGTCTTTTGCTGGCATTGCCGGCGACGTAGCAGTCAGCCGTAAAGTGGCTTGCTCGCTTGGCACCATATTCCGAGGGCTTTCAAGACTACGACTTCTCCGTTAGCCACTCCCGAGCGAACCTCCTTCCCGGGTCGGAGATGGGAGTCTCTCCAAGTACGCACATCTGATACACACAAGATGACGACGCCCTACAGCGAAGCTAGATGCCTTTCAGGAAATAATCTCCTCCCGTACTCGTGGATGCAGAAACACCAAACTCTATTTCCTGCCGCTGTCATGGCTGATCTGGTTCCAGTCTACCACAGCGGAAAGATAGCCCTCTTATCCTACAGCTCTCCATTGCTAATTGTTTTTTGCCCAAATGTACAAACGGCACCCCAACAATCAAACAAACATGGAGCTCGACAGCTTGAATTTTTTTTCACTCTGTCCTACCTTACTCGAACGGACATGTGTAGTTTTGGAAGTGGCGTCGTGTCGGCCTCGCTTAACGGAGCGCACCTTCACCCCGAATCGTGAAAGCATATCGAGCTGACGCTCAAACGTCTTTCCCACCGACACCTCGGCGGCACCGGACACCTCGTCCGCGGCTACCGCCAACGTCGTAAACTTCCTCTCCGTTATGTCCCTAGCGGCGTCGATCAGCCGTCTCAAGACGTACACACGTGAGGGTGGTACTCGCATATAAAGAGAAAAAAAAAGAGAAGGAAAAAAAAGAGCCAGCTGATCCATCACGGCCTGCTGCCCCAAGGCTCCGAGTCCATGTGCCGCCCAAGTCTCCGAGCTCATGTCGGCCGTACCGTAGTGTCAAAATAATAATGTTGGCGTGTATTAGGTCGTCTGCCAATGTGTTGTCACGCCCACATCACGAACTTTCGTTTTCGGATACACAAAAGAGCCCAGGTGACGGAAAACAAGGGGCTAACGTTAATTCCGACTGACATCAAAGGTCTACATTAAATCACCCTGTAAACGCCAAGTTGCAGGGAATCGTCAATTCCATACATTGCGCCCGATGACCCTCTCCCGGCCAGCCGCGCGGGATGCTCATGAATACGTTGATCCAGGGCTCTTGGCCAGGAATGCGCGTCAGCTCGTAGTGGCGACGGGTCATTAAAGTAACTTTCACTGCATATATTGACATCTACTGTAAATTCGGTCTCGGTTTTCTTACGAGTTATGACTAATTGATTTGGACTACCATGCCGCTGAGCTCGTCTGCTTCTCTCCGGCAGTAGTACTTGCGAGCGGGCTAGACAGTTCTTCTTACAAAAGTGTGCACTCTACCCGTCGCAGATCGAGTCTGCAAGCCAGATGTCCAAGCCAAGAAATCACTCGTGCTGCGGTTGCACCTTCTGTCAGCATTAATTCACGCCAAAAGTTTGGTCGTCTTTCTCCACGTCTATGGTATCTACCCAAATTCAAAGACTCGTCAAGCTGACGACGCTCCTTTCTAGCCCAAACGCCTTGCTCTGAGATATAATGCTGCACAAATCGATCAAAACAGACCTTCAAGTCGTCACGGAGCTCACGCAGACAGTCCCATCCTCTCAACTGCCGTCGGCGCTCCCGATTCTATCACCAGATCACAACCACGGGACAGCCACGTATTGAACGCATCCACTGTCTCGTCCCCGGGAAACTCATCCCACACCTTGACATCCGTGTCCGCGTACCGCGACCAGGTGCCGTGGAGGCCGCCTGCCGTCGACCAGCTGCCAATCTTCCTCCGCACGCTGCAGTAGTAGAAATAGAGCACCCGGCAAAGTTCGTGAACCCTCGCCTGACACGCTGCCCGCTCCTCGTCAGTGTCGCCGAGTATGACCATCCACCATGAGTACCGCCATCGTAGCGTGAAGAGAATACTGCCGAGGTCCTTCAGAAGGGCAACGAGCTCGCCATCCTGAGGGTTGTCCGAGTGGTGATGCAAGATCCGCTGCAGGTGAGAATACCCTTTGACCTCCACCTTTCGGCACATGATGCGCGAAAGCTGCGCTGCCAGGAGGATCTCCTCCTCGTCCATGGGGTTTTCCGGGTCCATGAAGAAATCCTCAGGAGTGACAATGTTATTTTTAGGAATTCTGGAGAACCTCGCGCGGCTGGGCGTTCTGCACATGATGCAGAGGAGGGTCAGGGGCTCGTTGGGGACTGTTAGGTCTGTCATGCATGACTCCCAGTCCCCGCCCTTCGAACTTATGCGGATGAGATCTTTATCAATAAACTGAGGTCCTGGCGTGCCGCTGATGTGTTTGCGCAGAGTGGTGAGGAAATCGCAGCATTTACCGAGATCCAATGTATAGAGTGGTTCGTTATCGCAGTGAACTTTGTAATTAAAGGTATGCTTGACTCGGTTCAACGTGGTTATCAGACCGTCGAGTGGGAAGCCACTGGGTAGCTCCTTGCGTATGCGCATTGTCTCGTCTAGCTTTAAATGGTTGATAGCTTGCTGAGATAAATAGTTGCACGTGCCGGCCATGACAATGTCCTCAAAGTGGGCTTTTACACATGGGCCAGGCCACTTGTGTGAAGACCCATGCATCTCGCACTGGAAACATGACCCGTCCGGCGAGGAATCGTTCTTCTTGCAGGCCTGCTTTTGATGCTTGCACCGGATACAGACGGCTTTGGTATTGCGCGTCTGTTTTGCCCGGGCCCGGACTTCTTTGTCCAAGGGGCGTCTGCGTTTCCCGCGGGATGTCCCAACTTGGCCTGTCGGGCTCACGCTCATAGACGACCCGTACACCAACGGTGCCATTTTGGGATCAGTGACGACGGTGATTGGAGAGGCCTGCATCGGCTGCTGAGAGTCCTGCCGTGAGTGTTGGCGGCCCAAAGAAGGCTCGCGATGAAGGCTGGCATGTGTCGGCATCCGGCCAAGGCCTCTGGTATAGTTGCGCAGTGCCGACGAAGAACTCTGTAAAGTCGAATCAGACAGTCGGCGAACTCTGCTGCGATTTGGGACTGCTAAGCGGTTCTCGGTTCTAGCTGTGCCGACAATCGTTGCCGTCTCGGGTTGCAAACTTGTCTGTGTCTCGGTGCTCGCCGAGGTAAATTGGGTAGCGGGAAGGCGTTCTGCAACGTTCATGGCTAAAGTCGCGGAGGCTGGGGCTTGAGTATTGCGGCATTGATTTCCTGCTGTATCCGATCCATCTGGGGGATAGACGACAAAGCTTGGGTGTGGCTGATTCCATCGCCGTGAGAATAGCTCCTGTTGGGGAAATTCATCATAAGATCTAGAAAAGGGGTTGAATGTCTGAAGTTTCTGGTCCAGATTCCAGTTCCCAAGGCCCTGGAAGCCAGGAGACGTGTTGCTGCCGTAGGGATACAGCGGGAAGTCGGTGGAAACGCTGAGAGCGGTGGGGGGCACACTTCTAGGCGCCGAGCGATGGCTCTGGCCTGTGACTGTGAATCCATGAACAACATTGGAGGCCACTGCAGCAGCGACATGGGAAGACGGCCTACCACCGGCTCCCTGAAAGCTACAAAAGGAAAGTCCAGGGACTACAGGGCTGTTTTCGGCAGAGGGGTCTCTCGACAGCATGTGGTCGGAGAGGCTTGTGGCGGCGGGACTAGGGATGTTGAAGCCATCCCCAACACTAAGACAGTCTTCGCTAAAGATGGCAGATGACGCTTCGTCCTCGATGGCGCTGGAGCTTGCCTGGCTGGAAGTGTGGGCGATGGATTGGGCAGCTACACCACGACGGTCGAAGTCGCGGCGGAGGTCGTCGACCGATGACCCGGTAATGCCCAGGACAGCACCGCGCCCGGCACGTGATCTGCTGTTGTAAGTCTCGAGCGGCCGCCTAGGGTCGGTAGCCTGCGTGTCCGAGATCAGGAGAGGGTCGTCGATGAAAAACCTATCTTATTAGCATTTTGATAAGCTTGATAAGGGGATAAGTTAGGTTTTGACTTACTGGATGATCTGGTGAGAGTCTCTCTCAGCGCCGGGGTTAAGAAAGTCGAAGGACGTGTCGGCGTCTGGACGGCACGGCTGATCAAGACGCGTTTCTTGAACATGCGGTCCAGGCTCGGGGAGATTCCATGGAAATGTCATGCTGTTGGGGAGGCCTCGAAGTGCCGTGCCCGTATACGAGTGGAATTTGGATGTGGTGGTGATGGTGCTACGGCGATGGTGTGAAGATCAAGAAGCCACTGGGAAGAGGGGCTGTGTTTGTATATTTTCTTCGAGGGGCGGCAAGAAAACACGCCGGGTGACGGGTCAAGAAATGGGACGCCTGTCATCTTATGTTTGTTGCCTGACTGTAGCCTTGTGTAGCTTGTTGAACGTGTCCAGGTTCGAGGAGGAATGGAGGCACATGTGTAGTCGAGGACGAGACTGGATGACGGTTGCCGACGAAAGAAGGAGTGGGGTGGTCGCCTGTCCGCCTGCCAATGTAGGGGACTTTGCGCCAGGGGGTGTTCCAGCCTGAGCGAAACCAACCAGCAGGGGGAGAAGCTGCACTTTTTCGGTGTCGAGTCCACTGAAGTCGGCGCTGATGTTGGAGAAAACGCTCCGACACAGGGCTGCCTCGGTCGCGACCTGACCTAAACGTTGGGTGCGAAAGGTGCCCAGGTAGGTATCTCACACACCTGGGTAGGTACCTTCCCAAGGTGCCGTAGAAAGGTTCCTGCCTTCCTTCCTGGACCATTTGCACCATTTGCTGTTTCCCTCGCAAGAGGCAAGCGCGGTCCTTTTCTTCGTTCCTGCAACCACAAGATATCGACACGACGAAATGACGACTTGACGACAAATGCATTTCTTGTAATCTAGCACCAGCGACCGCGGAGGGCTTGCAGAGTGAAGCCAGTCAGACGCACCGAGACAGGGCGAACCAAAATGTGGACCAGGGACGCAAAGGAGCGCCGCCAGAGCTGCTGCTGGGCAAACCGCAAGGCGCACCGCCGAATTCTTCCTCCCCCGACTGCTCTTGTCCGGCAACTGAGGCATTATTCACCTTGGGTTCCTTGCTGGGTCTGCATTTTGCTCAAGCGACTCGGCATCTAAGTTTCCATGCGGAGCCCAATGGCTTCGTGCTATTCGAAGACGCCGTAATCGGCACGCTTTTCTAACTAGTTTGAACGACGACAAGCTGATGATTCACACTTTCTCCACAGAAAAGCTTCAAACCGCTGCTCGTGTCATCACCAAAGGCACACTCACCTGCACAAACAGCCTTCTCTTGCTGTTTCAGTGACCGAGTAGTCGAATCCTGATCGCCCAGCTACGGTCTAATCAAGTTCGACGTGACAGCCACCTAGCCCACATTAGGGCAGCATCCACACCATCTTCCGTCCTCAATCGTCATCCGCCAGCCTGGTCTTGGCCGCGGTTGCCTTCTTTTCCTGCCGCCTTCATTGCTCGAGTCTGAGTCTGCAAAACGTCCAACACCGTCGAGTCTGGGACAGCACATTGAACTCGGGTACCCGACCGTGGCCACCAGCCCAACCTCGGCACCTTCCACCAGGACATCGCCGACTTGCGAAGATGCGCCTCTTGGTAACACTCCCACTTACATAACCACCGCGTCCCCGTCAACCCTCCGCTCGAATCAACGACACTGACGCCGCCCCAGGTTGTCAACGACGATGGGCCCCCGTCGTCCGTCTCGCCCTATTTTGCACCATTCATCGCCGCTCTCAATCGTGCTGGCCACTCGACCGTCGTCGTCATCCCAGACCGTCCGCTCTCGTGGATTGGCAAGGCACACGCCGTGGGCAAGACTCTGACCGCCACAAGCAAGTGCCCTGCCTCTATCACTGACGAGCCCTGCAATGTCCCCGGCTGCGACGACCAGGAGGACCGTCTGCACCGCTGGCTGGTCGTCGACGGCCTGCCTGCGAGCTGCACCCAGATTGGTTTGTTCCACACCGGCTTCTCCCCAGACGAGTTTGACCTTGTCATCTCCGGTCCCAACCACGGCCGCAACGCGAGCACAATTTACGCTCTCAGCAGCGGCACCGTGGGCGGAGCAATGGAGGCTGCGCAGTGCGGAAGACGCGCCGTTGCTGTGAGCTTTGGGAGCAAGGAGGTCCAGCCTGATGAAGTCATCCGAGGCGCATGCGCACGCGCTGTCGGTATCATCGATGACTTGGCCCAGCACTGGCACCCCGAAGTCGAGGTGTACACGGTCAACATTCCCATGGTGGCCGACATCGCTGACCGCCCGGTGAGGTTCACCACCACCGCCCATGGTCGGTGGGTCACCGGCGGCTTGTTCAGCTTTGTGCCTGCCGACCCCGAAAAGTCGGCTTTGTCACGGACGTTTCAGTTCAAGTGGGCGCCGCGGCTGGCAGATATCAAGAAGCAAGCTGAAGAGAGCCCCGAGGGCGAGGACTTGTGGGCATCAGTCAACGGCGTCATCAGCATCGCGCCCTTGAGGGCGAGCTTCACTGCCGTTGACATTCAGAAGTGAGCCATCGCAACACTAAGCTAATCATATGTACCCGTCCTAGGACGTCATCTGCTCATTTGCATTATAGACGGAAAATACAGACGCAGTAAAGCTTCCCAATGGTCTCAGATAGACACGCACCCTCCTGTGCTGTCTTCAATGAAGATTCCGCCATAAACCTGTCCTTCATCCAAATTGCCAGCCTGATATCCAGAATTCACAACGTCGCTCGTTCCTGTCGGCTTCTTCAGGATGCCAATTTGATACTGCCCTCCGCCGGCGAGGTCAGCCGATATGCCATCTCCCTGCTTCGTCAGCGGCGCACCACCCCCGGAATACCACACTTGGATCGTACTGGCCATATCAGTTACCGCATCCATTCGCAAGACACAAGGACCTACTTTTGATCAAAGTCCAGCGTCAGCGCAAAATTCTGCCATGACCCGTCATCCACCAACGGCGTCGACCACATCAGCTGGTTATTCCTATCCAACAACTTCCACGTTTTCTCCGGCAGCCCCTCCTGCCCGATGATGGTTCCCGTCTGGAAGTTGAACTGATTGGCATCGTAGGCCGCCGTTTCATGCCATACGTTCTACGCCGCCGTCAGCAGTTTTCCATCATGGACTACGTTTTAGGCGAACGGACGAGGTATTCGTGCGTCAGGTTCAAAGGCCGCTCAACGTCTTGCGCAACGCTGAAATGCAACGTCACTACCCCCTTCGCCGCGGGACTCCCCGTGTTTGTGTCGGCCAGGAACTGGAGCCCTGCGCGGCGGAAACCGCGTTGGTTCATGAAGATGCTATCGTCGGAGACTGTGACTTCTACGGCGCGCGTGGAGGGCAGTGTGTCGAAGCCGGATGGAGGGATGGGCGGGAAGAGGAGGATCTCGGACCAGAAGAGAGAGGCGCCTTTGACGTAGGAGGGGTTGTAGGGATTCCAGGTGGTGGAGGAGTCAAAGTCGGTGGGGATTGCTGTGGAGGGGACGCGGCCGTCGAAGATTAGGGGGCATTGGATCGAAGGGGCGCTGCACCGGAGTGAGGCCGCGAGGGTGAGTGATAGGAATAGGATGGAGAGGAGGAAGAGGCGCATTTTGACGTGTGTGCTTGTTGTTTGGGGGTTTCGAGTTGAGATTGGGAAGAGGGGTTGGTGAGAGCGGGGAGGTGGTTGATGCATGTTGAAGTAGACGATGGATGGCTCGGAAGTGTGTCATTTGATATCGGATTGGAAGGCGGTCGTCTGGCTCCGAAATGTCCCAATAACAGGACAAACGTCCTGGCAGGTGCTGACCTCAAATTAAGCATTCATCTAAAATCCCCAGATCTGGGTTTGTGGTGGGATTGACATGGATTGCAACCGGGGTAAGGGGTTGCACCCGGCTCGCGTTCCCGAGTGGCCCGGGTAAAGGTTGACGTGGAATACATCCCGAGAGACGCAACGCCTGTGCCCTTTTCGAATGATTACGCTGATGGCCGGTTGCAAAGCTTGACTTGGTTGATCTCGGACGTCAACGGCGGAAGCGGGTTACTCCGGAGACTGTGGGGAAAGACAATGGACCACGGCGACATTTGGTAGGGACATGGGCGGTGCGATTGACGTGGCGGCTTGCTCGAACAGGGATCGGTTTCCCTTGAGTTGACGACAGTCATGTCTACGGTGTCCGGGGACAACTTTGAGCAAGCAGAGACACCGGACCTAAGAAGAATTGTGCTGTGCAACTGATGAGGAGTGGATGAGTTGAGATGTGGCTTGGAGGCTCGTGAATCAACGGAACTTTGCTCCAAGATTGAGTGAAGAGAGGATGGGCAACTGCAGAGGCATGGATAGGTCGGAGGAGCTCAGTCTATACAGCTACACATGTTCATCAGATCGTGTCCCTCCGGGAGACTCTGCAATTAGCCTCGGTGCCGGAAATACTACAGTTGTTGATGAAGGAGACTCGGACGCAGAAAACAGCTCGTAACAAGTTATCGATATGTCATGCTTTAAAGTGTATCATCCTGACGTTAATGACCCAAGAGTAACCTAGAGAGCTCGTTGCCAACTTATCCCAGTCTCCGGATATGTGTCCAAGGTGACTGAGAAGCAACCTGGAAGATGAGGGCGCAGTCCGCCGAGGGGTAAGAATGTAATTACGTGCTGGCATGTGCCATTGTCAGCGCCAAGATGGCGGACGGCAACGGCGACGCAGCAGCCACTCAGTTCGGTCGCGTGTCTCTGGTGAGTGCATATACGAAATACGGACCGGCGGTGGAGCCAATCGAATGAACGGGATTGCGCCGGGTGGGGCCGTGTGTATTGGTAAATTGCCCCGGAGGCGGTGCCGGCTGACCGGGCTGGTGCTGGGCTCGGTGACTGCTGAGGAAAAGACGAGGCTTTTCTCAGCACAGCATGATGCCCAAGAATGAGCACGTAATGATGTGTATAAATACGGAGGTGCTTTCACCAATTTGTTGGCAGTCAGTCACAAGTTGATAGTCATCCATCGTCGAAAGCCCACCACATTAACGCCAAAATTAGGAAGCATCAGCATGAACAGCAACGGGAGAAGAAGCGACGCAAGGGTCGAGGACGTAGCTCACGTCCCGCCCGAGCTGTCCGACTTGCACTGCTTCACGGAGACGGGAGGAGTCATCACAACAAGTAATTACGTCGTCGCCCAACTCACACACCCTCCCTTTTTCACACCTCCACTCACACACAACGTGCTAGCAATGTTCGACATCCCGGGGTACCGCGTCCTGCGCACGCTCGGGGCCGTGTACGGGCTCTCGGTGCGGTCGCGCAACATCGCGGCGAGCCTGGGCATGGTGATCAAGTCCTTTGCGGGCGGCGAGCTGCGCTGGTTCACGACGATGCTGTACGACTGCCGAAACGACGCCCTCGGCCGTGTCGTGGCGGAGTGCAAGCAGCGGGGCGGGAACGCCATCATCTGCCTGCGGTTCGACGCGTCGGACCTGGGCGGTTTCGCGCAGACTTGCGCGTACGGGACGGCGTGCGTCGTGGAGAAGATTCAGGAGGACGAAGCCGTCGCACCGCAGCTGGGTGGACAGTGAGGAGTGAGGAGGGAGAAGTGGTTTGGGTGAGGTTGTGGTGTAGGACTGGGCGGTTGCGATGGTTTCACTCGGTGTGATTTCGAGGGGTCGGAAGACCAGGCCCCTTGGATACTTTCATTCAGGCGATTTGAGATCAAGCAAATGCTACAGAGATGGCCGTATTGATTGCAAACGAAGGGGAAATGGCCTTCCTCGAAAGCGTTTACATGCATCATGTATGGTACTTCTCAGGGGAAAAAGAGTGGTCGATGATAAGAGCACAGGTGCTGGTATTGGGTCACTTGGGGTCACTGCTTGTACCCCGTAAACAGCAGGTGCCTTGTTCCTTGAGTCCTTATCTGCCTTATATAAGCACCCTGGAAGGCGGGGCGAAAAGGTCCATCAGAAGAGGCGATTGGTGGCTCGCAGCGACCCGGCACTCTGGCGAGGATGCCCGGGGAAGGTGGAGAGAGAGAATGTAGTTGAAACAAGCCAAGCACTCTTGACGGTACCTAGAAGATGCATCTGCGGTACCTCAATTTCTTTTGCTAGATGGCGCAAAAATGGTTGTAAGCCATGAGTACCCAAGTACTCAACGAAAGGTACAGTGTGATGCACATCTACTTACTCCGTATTACCTCAGTAGGTCCCCTGCAGGTGTAATACGGAACGAGGCCAACTAAGCCAATCCCCCAGCCCGCTAACGAACACCACAGCTGCAAGTCCTGTTCCCCAATCGTTCCTCGTCAAGACTCCTGCAGCTCGATTCCCACACACGATTCCCACACACGATCCACGACTCACGATACCATATACAACATACTACACCCTTTGGAACCTTCGACTTCCCTTTCCCTTCTTTCCCCCTCGAGACCCTTGCTGTGTCTGAGCTTCAACCCATGGGCCATCTTCGTGCCTCACGATTTCCAAAAGAGGCCTGAAGCCGCCTCGAGACAGCATGCCGTTTCACGTCACGACCGAATCCAAGTAATTTTGATCCCATCTTTGATCCTCCGTACGACCCTTTTCCTCCAGGCGCTTGCGATAGCAGATCTTCCGCGAGATATCGTTCGCAATGTCCGCCGCTCCGGCTGCATCACGTCAACCCACGACCGCCGAGGACTCCAGGATGTCCCACGAATCATCCATCTCGAGCGTGTCCACCACGAGCCTCGTTTTCGACCGCCTGCACGAACAGAATGAAAAGTCGGCAGCCGCATACCCGTCGTCTGCTTCCCAGAGACGTCGTACGCCATCCACCTCCCGCGGCGCCTATGCCGACAACCCCGACGACGACGATGACTTCAAAGAGTCCGATACCAACGACCTCGAGACCGGGCCGTTCCTGGCTCCAACCGGCGTGACCCGCCGTGTGGGTATGGATCGCAGCCTGAAAAAGGGACTGGTGATACTTGGCGCTGCTTTCCTCCTCTCTTGGGGCGCCGCCCTGTTCGTCTTCTTGTCGAATAAATCGTACAGGCACAGCAGCCAGGCCGATCACAACCCTGACGCCACCTCGCGCGGCTCCGGAAAGCCAGTCACTCTGAACCAGGTCATGACCGGCTTCTGGCAGCCGGATTCGCAGTCCATTAGCTGGATCGACGGCCCCAACGGAGAGGACGGGCTGCTCCTTGAGCAGAATGCTCGTGGCAAGGACTACCTCGTAGTGGAGGACGTGAGGTCGAGCAACAAGGAGGCCCGCCAGGTCTCGGCCGATGTCGTGCAGAGCCGCACGCTCATCAAGAATCCGTGGATAACATACGATGGAAAGCAGATATCGCCTTTCGAGGCGCGTCCGAGCAAGGACATGAAGAAGGTGCTTGTCGGCACCGACCGCCAACACAACTGGCGCCACTCCTTCACTGCGCGCTACTGGATTCTCGACGTCGAGTCCCAGACTGCCGAGCCGCTGGACCCTGAGAACCCCGAGGCCAGAGTGCAGCTTGCGACATGGAGCCCGCAAAGCAACGCGGTAGTCTTCACCAGCGATAACAATCTCTACCTGCGGAAGCTGGATGAAAAGAAGGTCATACAAATCACCAAAGACGGCGGGCCCGAATATTTCTACGGTATCCCCGATTGGGTCTACGAGGAGGAAGTCTTTGCTGGCAACAGCGCCACCTGGTACTCCCAGGATGGCAAGTACATTGCCTTCTTGCGGACAAACGAGACGGGCGTCCCAGAGTACCCTCTTCAGTACTTCATGTCGAGGCCCAGCGGCAAGGAGAAGCCGGCCGGGGAAGAGACATATCCTGACGAGAAGCGGATTAAGTATCCTCGCGCGGGCAGCCACAACCCCATCGTGGACCTGTTGTTCTATGATGTCGAGCGCGGCGACGTGTTCTCTGTCGACATCTCTGACGGCTTCGCCGACGACGACAGACTCATCAACATGGTGCTCTGGGCCAACAGCAAAGTTCTGATCAAGGAGACCAACCGCGTCAGCGACATCATGCGCGTCGTGCTGGTCGACGTCGTTGCCCGTACTGGCAAGACGGTCAACACCATTGACGTTGGCAAGATTGACGGCGGCTGGTTCGAGATCTCCCACGCAACCCAGTTCATCCCCGCTGACCCTGCCAACGGTCGACCCGACGATGGCTACGTCGATACCGTCATTCACGACAATGGTGACCACATTGCCTACTTCTCGCCAATGGACAACCCCGAGCCTGTCTACCTCACATCTGGTAACTGGGAAGTTGTCGACGGCCCATCGGCTATTGACCTGAAGAACAACCTGGTTTACTTTGTCTCTACCAAGGAGTCCTCCATCCAGCGCCACGTCTATAGCGTCCACCTCAACGGCACCGACCTGAAGCCTTTCACCGACACGTCGTTTGAGAGCTACTACAGCATCTCCTTCTCCAGCGGCGCCGGCTACAGTCTGCTTTCTTACCTCGGCCCCAAGATCCCCTGGCAAAAGGTCATCAGCACTCCCGGCAACCCGACGCCGTACGAACACGTGACGGAGAACAACACGGAACTCGCCGAGAACGCAAAGAAGTACGAGCTCCCCATCCTCAAGTACGGCACCATCAAAGTCGACGACGTTGACCTCAACTACGTCGAACGCCTGCCTCCCCACTTCAACGCCAACAAGAAGTACCCCGTCCTCTTCCAGCAGTACTCGGGCCCGGGCTCCCAATCCGTGAGCAAAAAGTTCACCGTCGACTTCCAGTCCTACATTGCCTCCGCGCTCGGCTACATCGTCGTGACGGTCGACGGCCGCGGCACCGGCTTCATCGGCCGCAAGAACCGCGTCCTCGTCCGCGAGAAGCTCGGCCACTACGAGGCCCTCGACCAGATCGCCGCCGCCCAGAACTGGGCCGCGCGCAAGTACGTCGACGCCTCGCGCATCGCCATCTGGGGCTGGAGCTACGGCGGCTTCAACGCCCTCAAGACGCTCGAGACGGACGCCGGCCGCACCTTTAGCTACGGCATGGCCGTCGCCCCCGTCACCGACTGGCGCTTCTACGACTCAATCTACACGGAGCGCTACATGCGCACCCCGCAGCTCAACCCCGGCGGCTACGACCAGACGGCCATCTCCAACGTCTCGGCCCTCGCCGGGAACGTCAGGTGGCTGATGATGCACGGCGTCGCCGACGACAACGTTCACTACCAGAGTACCCTCACCCTCCTCGACAAGCTCAACCTCGAGGGCATCGAGAATTACGACGTGCACGTCTTCCCCGACAGCGATCACGGCATCTACTTTCACAACGCCAACAGAGTTGTTTATGATAGTCAGTTCCCACCAAATCCCTCTCTCGGTCTGTTGCGGTAGAGTAGTGTATACTAACTGAAAGGGCGCAGAACTCAGCAACTGGCTCATCAACGCCTTCAACGGCGAGTGGCTCAAAATCACCGATGCGAAGCCTGTCGTGGATGCCAAGAAGGAGCGCAGGGAAACCATTGACGCTGTAAAATCTACTTGATCAATCTTGACTTTGGAGTTTAGCAGGAGCTGTCACGATTTCATAGAGCCTGCGCATAAGAAGACAATAATTACAACATCATTTTGAGCAACTGCTTCTCTCACGTCTCAGACCGCGGGGCAAACACATCACGCTACGCGCCGTGATTCGTGAATGGTCATGAGAAATCAACCTAGATAAACTATCATACAGCTGTTTGGGGCACGCGAGCTCAAGACGACTCGCGGAATGCGCCCTGAAATCAATAGTTGCGGGTCTAGGTCTTTTGTGTGCGCAAACACCGAGATTCGCACCTCCAATGATTCCCTCGCATAACAAGTCGTCAGTCTGCCGCATAAAGAAGCTCGTCCCGTCCAGGGCGCAGAGAGATACGATTACAGGGAGCCTTCGGATAACACAACGCCTTCGTCCGCGCTCGTAGAAATTTTGGCCCAAGGAGGCTGACCTCCCGAAGCCACACGCCTCATGCTATATACAGGCACGAACTGGGGCCTGAAACATATAGGCACTTGATGATGTCGGGGCACATGTGTCCAAGCATACGTCGGCACCATCATCTAGAAACCAAACCCAGTCGGCTGGGGCGCAAAACCGTTTGTTTGGCCATAGGGAGCGGGAGAGCCGCCGCCCATGCCGCCGGGACCGGCAGTGATCATGAGCCGGTTGCCGCCGAGAATGGGGGTGTTGGTATCGTCCTTTTCTTGCTCCTTCTCCTTGCTCTTGCGGGCCTCGTTGTCTGCCTTGAGGGCGGCCAGCTCCTTCGTTTGCTGGCACAGCATGTTGATCATGTAAGGCATGGTGAAATCGTTGAGGCCATTGCGCCACGACATCTCCAGGACCAGGTCTGGGCGGATGAGTTCGTAACAGGAGTAGAGCATGCCAACATAGCACTCGCGGCTGCCAACGTCGACGAACTATTTGGAATGTCAGTGTTGCTGTAGTGGATCGAAAGGAGCGGATACTTACGTAGCGAAGCAGGTCTTCCACAACCTCGGTCTTGCCGGAAATGGCGGCCGTCTCGATGGCGTCCTTGAAAAGCTTGTCCTGCTTGGAGAGAGCAATGGACTTCTCCCAGCGCTTGTTCTTGCGGTAAATGTTGGCGGCAATCTGGCGGAAGAAGATCAGGTCGTGCTTCTCCAGACGGGCGGCAAGCTCGACAGGGTCGTAGTTGTCGTAGTTCTCGACGGAGTCACGCAGCGTTTTGTGGTCTTCCTCTTCGATCAACAAGTCGTTGATGGCGTTGTTGACAGTGCGCTTGTTCTGACTCTGCACGTTGACGAGGAAGGGCTTGATCAAAGGCAGGTTGTCGCTCTTCTCAAACATCTTTACGACACGGTTGACGTCAATGCGTGCGGTGAGGGCCTGGAGGAGGTCGGTGAGCAGAGATGGGTGCTGCTCGAGGTAGAAGTTGATGGCGCGGTAGTAGATCTCCAGGTTGGCAACCTTTACAACGATTTCCTTGAACTGCTGGTGCTCCCAAGAGTTCTCAGGGCGCTCAATGACAGCCAGTGCAGCGTTGTCAAACTCATCGTAGTGGTAGTAGCAGAAGACCAGCTCGGGCCAGAGGTTGGCCTCCTCGCACGCACGGATGATCTTGGGCAAGTTCATTCTGCTCCAGAAGAGCTTGAGGTGCTCCATCAGACGCTCGGGACGGTACTTGGACAGAGCGATGCCGAGCTCAGTGAACATGCCCATGTGGGCGCGCTCAAGACCTAAGCCCTGCTCCAAGAGACTGATAAGCTCGTCGAAGTAGCCGTTGCGCTCGTACTGCTTGACGAGGGTTTGAAGCTGCTCGGCATCAACAATGAGGTTGAGACCGCAGATCTGGGCAAGGCGAAATTCCTTCTTCTCAACGCATGCCTCGTGGACCTGCCTCCAGACCTTGATGTTGTTGGCCTTGCGGGCGCACTCGACGGCAGCCTGGTACTCCTCGAGGTGGACAAGGGTGGTGGCAAGCTTGGCCCAGTTGGAAATGCTGGTGTAGAAGATCTTGGCAGCCTGGTAGAAACCCTCCTCGTACGCTTTGTCGCCAGACTCCTCAACGTTGGCAACATTCGTACCACGCAGGAAGTCCTCCAGCTCGCCGAGTTCGTCCAGACGAGCAAAACAGAAGGCGAGCGCGGTATCGATTGCCGGCTCGCGCAGTGTCTTCCTTGCCATGCGCAGGTACTTGACGAGGTCCTCGTTCTTGCCAGCGCGAACCGCAGTCTCGATGACCTCCTCGTAGTTCTTGGGGTCGTCGGCCTTGATGTACGACTCAATGGAGTCGCTCACACGGAGACCATCAAGCTGGGCCTTGGCAACCTTGCTCCAGACCTCAGGCAGGTCAACCTCTTCAGCGTAAGCCTGGGCGCGGTCGATGCTAACGACGTGCTCAACGAGGACGTTGACGGCGGCGGTCTTGTCACCAGTCTTCTTAAAGATCTCGAAAGCTTCCTCGTGAAGGCCGACGTCGATACAGGCGGAGGCAATATCGTCTGCGCTGAAGCTGTCAAGACGGTGGATGTAGTCCATAACCTTGGCCTTGTCGGCCTTGGCAGCAGTGAAGAGCAGCAGGTTCTGCAAGTTGGCGTTGTCGCTGAAAGGCGACGGCTCCAGGACGATCTTCTCGAGAAGCTCGATGAGTTCCAGGGGAAGGTCGCAAGCCAAGAAAGCAGCAACAGCCTCGGAGACCTTGGACGGATCCGTGGACTCGGGAACGGCGGTGGCCGTGACCTGGTCAATAACAGAGCGACGGTGGATGTTGTTCTCGCTCAAAACAAATGTCCAAAGCTCACGATCGGCGCGCTCAAGCAAGTAGCGAGCCTGGTTGCGATACATGCCGTTCTCATTGGTGATGTTGACGAGCTCGAGGTCGTTCTGACCCTTGGAGTAGGCCAGAAAAGCCAGGTTGGGGTCGCGCTTCTCGCAGTATTTACCGACAGTGAGAGTGTCATACTGGTCGTTCTCCTTGAGGAACTTCTCAGGGTTGTTGTTGGAGTCAATGTAGATCTTTGCGAGAGCGTTATACACAGCCTGCTGCTGGTTGCCAGCAGCCAAGGTGGCCTCGAGGAAGGGCAGGAGAAGCTTGAGACGGTTCCTGCTCTCAACCTCGGCGACAAGCTCGTCAATGGGGATCGAAGCCGGGTTCACGGTGGACAACAGGTTCTTGATGATGCTTTCGTCGCAGTCGACGTCCAGCAGACCACCGATGACGGCGGGCGTGCGGCTAGGGTTGACGCGCTGCACGTACGTCTCAATAGACTGGAACTGTTGCTGCTGGTACAGGTAGAGCACCAAGTCGTGGACAAAATTGAAGCGGTCGCAGACAATGATCAAGGGGAGCTGCTCCTGAAGTCTGGCCTCCTTGAGGAAGTTCTTCACCTTCTCGGCGTTGTAGTAGTTGCTGTCTCTGCAAATGCGCTCGACCTCGTTGAATTGGCCCATCCTGGTGGCAGACTCAATGTACTTGAAGTGAACATCAGGGTCCTCGGACAAGTTCACGATGCTGCCCAGGTAGTAGAAGAGACCCTCGTGTGTCTTGTGCTTCTCAAACAGATCGATAAGACGAACGGGACCGAGGAGGTCAGAGTACTTGGTGGCGACTTGAACCACAGCCTGCAGGTTCTGGCGGATGTTGTGCTTGATCATGGCGTCGAGGCAGTCGAGAGACTGCTCAACAGACAGCTTACCAAAGAAGCCGGTCAACCAGTCGATGTTGAAGTTGGGAGTGCCGCAAATGTTCACCACGACGCGCTTGACAGCCGCGGGGTCCTCGTAGAGCTCCAGGGCCTTCTGGGCCAAACCGGCCTGCTCGCAGAGGGTCGCGATCCTAGTCTTGTCGAAGTGAGAGAACATGTCGTTTCCGAGAATGGCGTCGGCGACCTGAGGAGCGTTCATCAGGTTCATCTCCAAGAGACGGGTCTGGAGGTGGCCCTGTTCAGGTCTGTTGTCCTTGAGGGCGTCGAGAAGGAAGGCAGTAGCCTGTTGAATCATGTTCTGGGACTGGAAGATGTCGACGACTCTCTCAATGTCGACGAGGGAACCGCCCTCATGGTTAGCCAGTGCCGTGGCGAATTCAGCTCCCTTCTCGGGGTTAACGCGCACAATGTGCTGGAGGAGCTGGACATAGTCGGGCTGGTAGCCGACCTGTGCAGAGTACGGCAGGATCTTCTCGAACTGGCCGGTTTCGGCAAAACCGGCAACGACCTTGTGTGGAACATTGGCCTTGAGGTACATGGTGAGGGCCATGTTCAGATCATGAGGACGGACGAGGTCACCCAATCTCTCGGAGGCGGTGAGCTTGCCCTCCTTCTGCCACTTCTCGAGCAAGTTCAGACGGTTCTGAGCAAGGACGGGCTGGGCAAGCTCGATGGACTCATGCTCGTTCAATACACCCTTGTCAAGAAGGAGGCCAAAGTACTGCAAGACAAAAGACATCTGGCCCGGCTGCTGGGGTAGGGACTTGAATCTCTCGATCGTCTCGGCGGTTCTGAGGAATTGGCGCGGGGAGTTGGCGGCGATCTTGGCAGCCTCCATGTAGGAGCCAGTGCTGAAGAGCTGCTCGAACTGGCGAGCATAAAGATTATCAGCACCAGGGAGGCCAGCTCGTGATGCCATCTTGATAGCCATTTCGGTGTTGGCGGGGTTCTGGAGAAGGTAGGGGATAACATTGCTGTCGTCGATGGAGACGAACAGAACCTGACCCTTGCGGTTGATGCCGACAATGCCGCGGGACTCGTCGTCAGGGCATGTCGTGAAGATGGTATCGCTCGAGATGCGGTTCATGAAGATGCAGGCGGCGGTCTCGAGGTCATAGACGTGAATGAAGCCATACTTGGTTACCATGAAAATGACACCGTACTTCTGTGACACTTGCATAGCAACAGGGAAATCGCTGACGGCTTCCGGAGGGAAAAAGATGTCGACGGCCTTCTTGGGGAATACGGGGTTCGATTCGGCGTGGTCAACCTCGACGATGTGCAGCTTGGCGCCGGTCGCTGTCCTCACGGCGAAGGTGAAGAGCTTCGTGTCGGCTGGAGCACCCTCGAGGCGCAGAGATCCGAAAGCAGCGGCGTGACCCTCAATGGCTTGACTAATGCCCCGGTCTTTGGAGTAGAGCTGCATGGAACCAACGACACGGCCCTGTTGCTGAGAAATGCCGACGACGACCATCCATTTGCCCTCGACGTTGGTGCGGTAGTTGATGATTTGGCAGCCCTGCAACAAGACTAAGTTAGCTGATGCCAAGAGTGTACCAGTAGTGAATCGCAACAGACGCACGTTGAGGTTAGCGTTTCGCTTGAAGACTTCGACAGGCGCGGCCTGGGTGGCATCGTACACGTCCCAGTGGTAAACAGCTGAATCTGTCACCAGGCCAAGTGAGGTCTCGCTGATCCACTTCCAGTACTGGACGTCCTCGTTCATGGTCGTAGATTTGAGTTTTGCCTTCTTCTCGAGGTCGAAGATTTGAAGTGTTCTTGATTGCGCCTTCAAAGCGATAACCTGCTTCGTCCAGTGCATGATGGCACTGTCGGCCTTAATAGGACGCCGTGTCACATTGTTACCATTCTTCAGGTCGACGATGACAACCTCTGGCTGGGCAGCTTCGTTCTTCTTTTCGCGGATACACACGAAGGAGTCGGACTCGAGTGTCTGGTGGTAGGTAAACAGTTAACGTGGATCAGACAATTGGTTAAGCGGATGCAAGAGAGGGGGGATGGGGCCTTACGCAAGAGTTGAAGCCGATGGAAGCATCCTCGACTCCAGCCGTCTGGAGCTGGATCAGCTCCTGGAACTTGATCGGAAGAGGCGCCATAGTGGCGGTTGCTGTCGCAGGAAGCTTCCAAGTAGGAGATGGAGTATTTCGAGGTCGATGCCGCCAAAGCCCGGGGTTGGATCAGCTGAGCCGTCGGGGGTCGCGGGAATTCGTGACAGGCGACGTGGTGTCGTCGAACGTGAAAGGAGAAGGAGCTGGGGGTAAGCTAGCTTCCTTGCGGCCCGAATGAATGCGCAAAAGGCAATTAATACAGGGAAACAAAGAGCATGAAAAGGGGGAGATCTGACAGGGAAATGCGATGCACCTCTCAGCGATGACAATTTAGAGGGCAAACGGTGATGATGGTTTGTTTGGGGGTGGAGGAGGAGGATTGAGAAAGATGGGTACGGAATACTGTCCAGGGCAGTGTCGTGGTTAGGTACCTGAGGTACTGGATACGTAGTGCTGGTGGCCCACGCTGGCAGAAGGTTGGAGATTATCTTGGGCAGGACGTCGCAGTGCAGCCTGGCTGCTTCTTTCCCGCCCAGCAATCCACTTCACAAATGCCTTGTGCAGCGCAGACAGTATCGTAGGCACTTACCTTGCAAACCTGCGTGCGTTCCCAACTAATTAAATAAGGTACGCAGGGAAAGCAATTACCTACCCTTCAGCACTAAGGCTTGCTGCTGCCAGCTTGCTCCCAGGTGCCTGCTATTAAGCAATCACTTGCTTTGCGCTGTCCGTACACGTCCTGTCTTCAGCCAATTGCGACTCGTGTTGTGGCTTGTGCCTGCTTCTTGGGCACAGCTGTCTGTCACGTGGCAAACTTGCTGAGGTGGCCGTTTGCAGCCCATTGGACTTGCGGTCGGCCCGGACCCGGCTGCCGGATTGTCATTTGACCGGATGCGGGGTGACGTAAGCTGCCTTCCATCAGCGCTGCTACCTTATCTGCTTTCCTGAGAATCCAAAACCGATCGCATGTAATACCGCATTTCGACGAGGTCAAGGGTCAAGCGGTTGGCGAGGAAAATTCGTCGCAGACGGAGGCACATGACACGACAAAAGCGTTCATGATGGCACAACCCCAGGTAATCCGAGAGACGGCATGCGTCGATGCAGTCAGTGACGAATTGACGTGCTGTCTACATGGTAGAGTCGGGATACTGGGGGATGGTGCCGGTCATCAAGAAGCTGAGCACCAACCCGTAAGCGTTGACCTCATCAATGTCGATCACCAATTCCCGAGAGATACTCTCAGCCCATGAGGCATCACTCTGCAGCGCGGCGTGGTAATAATTGAAGCTGTCCACGAGAAACCTGGTGCGTAGGGAGAAGATACCCCCGTCATTGCCAATGAGCTTGAAAGTGACCAGTGTTGTATCGACCGGAAACCAGGTTCTCGTATCTGCTCTAGTTATGTTTCCCTTAAATCCGGTAAGCACAGTCTACTCACTTGAGCCATTCAAGGCTACCGACGTGTAAGTCGGTAAGTCTCTGTAACCAGGAGCAGTCTATCGGTGTCAACGTCGAAATACACATGGCTGCATCCTGAGAACTCGTACTTCGATTGTAAGCGCCATTGCTCAGTGAAATACCTCCTTGTAGCAGATTAATAATGTCGGATATGTCGTCGTCCTCCCAGTCGCCGCTCCGGGCATCTCTTCTCTCCTCCATGGATGGGCCCAATGGAATCACGTCCTTTGAGTGTGACATCGTGCCAATCGAGAGTGTAGAGATAGATGGCTTGGGCGGGGTGACGACGAGGTAGAACTTACAAGGTAGAACTTGACGTGGCCAAAAACAAAATAGAGAAGCACGATGAAAGGGACGGTGGACAGAACAGAAGATACAGTCAATGAAGCCTAATGACCCTTCGATCTTGCCTACTTGTGTTTGAAAAATCGAAAATAGTTGCTCTTTTCACCTGCGGAAGGCTTTCGGCGATTCAAGCCTGATGGGACATATGCTCACTAGGTCGCTTGTGTTTAATGGACCGGTCGAATCCCCAGCATGCCATCCATATCCTGGCTCCTGCCTACGGCAATCACCTTCTTTCTGCCGTGGTCGACTCCAGCCCGCATCGGCCGAGGACGGCAGTCCAAGCAGGGAAGTCGTAAATGCGCTGGTGTAGAACCGTCGCGAACCATGGGTTGATGAATGCACCGGCGGAGGTCTCCAGTGTTGCATGTATCACAGCAGCCCACGAGCTGTCGCGTCACGCTGGCTGGTGCTCACAGCGCCTTCGAGCGTGGCAGCGCACGTCGGCGAGGACGTCTGTAAAGGAGAAAAAAGCAATACGCTACGGGCTAGCTATATCACCCATCCTCGACGCGCCAACGCAATCGTCAGATAACCTTTAACGGCAGCTCCTGTCGCATCCATTGCCAGCACGCTTCTACATGAGCAATCTCCAGGCACCGAGCAACAGGGCAGCGAAACCAGTGCATACACCCATGAGCCACTGCAGCGTCTGGAACTTGACCTGCTCCAGCTTCTCTCTGAGGGTGGCAACCTCCTGCTCAATCTTGGTCTCCGTCTCCTTGATCTTGAGCTCTTGGCCCACGGCCTCCTCTCGGATCCTACCTTTCTCGAGGTTCAGGTCGAGCCGGACACTAGCCTGTGTGCGGCCGATCTCGTCGCGCAGCCTCGAGCTGAGCTTCGCAATATCATTCGCAAGCCGTTCGTGAGCCGCGCGTGTCGTGTTGGATTCGGTGCTGTCGGCGGACAGAAGTTCGGATCGCAACTTGGCGAAGTCGACCTTTTGAGTGTACGTTGCCTTGGCGGCGTCTTCGCGGAGGACCATGGTTCGGGTGAGGTTCTGTATGCTAGACTGCTGTCAGCGCTCGGAATTTCTAAAAACGGCCGAGGACGGACCTTTCTTGTATCACATCGTTCAAGACCTTCATCATGGCCTCGGCCTGGTCCTCGGTAAAGCCTTCCGACTTCAGGCGCTGCACGAACTTGAGGGTATCAAAGTGGTGGTCTCTTCGCATGGGAACAGTCGCATGGAATGATCTTCTTAGCGCCGGGTTCTGCAACATAGACTTCGTCTTGCGGTCGGTATTTCTGGCGTGGCATTGCGGCTGCCGGTTGACTCTTCGGAAGGCGGCCGGACGGGAGTGCATCTGCCGGCGTGAGCTCGGAGGCACAGCCGCGACGGCGCGCAGAGCCCCAGAGGGTAGTGTAAATGATGTAGGACCAGTCCAGCTGAGCCTTGGGAGTAAGAATCTTGGCAGGGCGTCTGCCGCCATGACTGCTGGTTTTGCCATTGCGGAATGGTTCGGTAGAGGTGATGGTTTGGTAAAGGTAGATTGTCAAGGGAAAGGAGAAGCAGGGAGGTTGACAACTGGACATGGATGCAGTACTCACGCAGGTCACGCAGGTGCAGCTGTGACGGCATGCCGTTGCAGATGATCCACCCAGTTTCTACCGCGTACCTAGCGACCGGGCAGATTCAGCATGGTCTCCAGGTAATTACCGCTAACTGGAGAAAAAGTGTGGCAGTTGAGATTATCACAGTAACTAAATGTGCTAAAAAGACGAAGCTATCTATTGATGGACACCCATCCGACAAATACAGACAGCCCGGTCAATGATACTGTCGGAAATGTCGATTGTTTGATTTGACCTTCGCCAGCTGTTGTCAACCCCCTAGCTTGTTATAAAAACCTACTGCTCATGATGAGTTAATGACCTTTTCGCATCGAAGATTTCGTCACCTTCGTCTAGCTCGTCTTGGAAAGCTTTCCGTCGCTCACAAGCAAGTACCCAGCAGGCCATAATATCACGCTGCCTCGCTTCGCAGCAGATTTGGACTGGACCCTGAATTGATCCCTCGGTCATCGAGCCGAAAGTCTACATCCAAGCACACGTGCCGCCAGGATGGCTTACCTAATACTCTACTTCCACCTGCAAGTCCTCAGGGTCTGCCAAGTGTATGCCTCAGGCGGCACGCCCAAAAAAAAAAATCTCACGGCGCCTACAAAAGTAGAGGCACGCTGCCGCACTTTCTTCCTTCTTCCCCTTTTTCTCCATTATTGAACAACGCAAAATACACATTCTTGTTCTCGTGAAAACGCCTGGTGAGAGGTTCGACTCGTTGGACCCAGGACCACTGGACTCTGAGTTCGAAATGGAGAAGGAATCGAGCAATCTTGGGTGCGGTGCTCCTATGCCTTCGGGCAAGTGAGGAGGAGCGCAATGATTGAGCGGACATATTTTCGCCTTCCTATGCTTTCTATGTGATGCCCACTCCGAGTAAATCTGGCTCTGGCTTATGAAACTTGTAGGGGATTGCCCTCCTGGTCCCGGGTCGCCATCCGACTGCCGTAAGCCTCCGTCGCGAGCATTTCTCGATCAGCAGAATTCAACGGCGGCAGCCGTGCACACAGGTCACCGTTGGTCACGTTGCGCATCGACATCAGTCCTGTGTGTCGTTACAATGCGGCTTGCGAGTCGTCGCAAAGCTCTAGCAGCAGTGCGACATGTCTTAATCAAATAGAGCGGGTAACTAGGTATCTGTCGGATGCCAGGGTACCTATGTACCTACCGCAAAAAGTCACGATAGCTTCATCAACCGCAAAAAGACATACAACACCAGGTATTCGCTGGTCGTCACCGACCCAACTACTAATCCGGCCCTCACTGGCTTATCTATGGGAGAGCGGACGGGATCCCGAGTTCTCCAGTGGGTCAAAAACATACAACACCAGGTATTCGCTGGTCGTCACCGACCCAACTACTAATCCGGCCCTCCTTGGCTTATCTATGGGAGAGCGGACGGGATCCCGAGTTTTCCAATGGGTATGGTCGTATGTGATGATTTGGGGCGTCGAGATGACCCTTAACGAGTGAGAGAGGGACGTCGAACAAAATCACATCGGGCACACATGTAATTTTGGAGGTTAGCAGAATCATCGGGTTATTGTTGTGATACACCTCGACTCGTCGAAAGGCGGCTCCACTAAGCTCTTCCTGGTGAATTGAAGGCACAGGAGCAAACCGCTTCTTTGGGGAAGTTCACCGCCGCACCCATGGTCGTGTACACGGTGACGAACAGCGACTGCCAATGTTGAGCATATCCAGTGGGGCGGGAAGAGTGCAACAGCATTAAACATTGTTTATCCCAAGCTCTTAGGCGGACAGTGCAGCTTCCAACAGCAAGACCACCACATATCGCAAAAGGAAGGCGCAGAAGTACGGGCTGTAACTCTCCCCCTCATCCTTCGTTCGTCTTTGCTCCCGTTCTGTCCTATAGTCAAACTAATAGTTCTTCTGTACAGCGAGGTTTACTCTATGTTACTGCTACTGGACTGGGGCTAATCCCGTATCCGGTCTACTTATTCGGCCTGGAGTTTAGTTGGTGAACCCCTTGCTACATGGGCCGGCCGTACGCGTGTTGTTTATGATAGTGACAAACATCCTAAGGTAGTCCGACACTAGATACCACTCTTACGGCATGCGAACACAGTTTCAGTTGCTAGACCGGACCGCTCTTATTCACGTTAACCGGCTTCTTACAAGAGGTACCTGAGATAATAGGATAACTAACCTTGACGTTCCAGTTGGTATCAACGCTTGCGTTTGTCTCGCAAATATCACCGGAGTTCACCCAATAGCACATGAGCCCTTCCGTTGGGTGTAACACACACACACTCAGCCTCAGTACTCCCTGGTTGGCGATCTCGAGTACGCCCTCCTTCGAGGCTAAAGAAGGAGCGACGAAGTTCGCGTAGCCCTCACTAAATGAAGCGACGTAGATTCCGTTGGGCTGTCGGCTGAAATAGGAGCGCTCCTGGTGATTCTCAGGTAGGGGAGCGCCCTCAACGCAGGTCAAGGCCGCATTGATAGCAGTTGCCAGAAACGAGAGAACGATAGTACATTGTAGCTGCATTGGTGTTTTGTTATCTTGAGGATGTAGGACAACAGGTCGGTATTCTTTGGATGTATTGCTATGTTGATTTCCTCTGGAGAACAGAGTCACTATGTTTATATTAGAGCTTCTTCAAGGTAAGCATGATACAGAGTTAAGCTATTCTGATCACACGTATCATGCTGTATGATATAAACCGACTCGGCTTTCGCCGCAGCGTAACTTTTCGCTTCTTGCTGTTCTAGTATATCAAAGTTTCCTCGCTCTCCGCTTCCTGTCTGAGGAAGTGCTGCATGTAATCATTGGGGTAAAAACTCGTGTCTATTCATTACGTTCCCACGTGTCTGGGCATGTATCGCGGCGTCTATGTTGGTGCCGCTAGCGTGGGGTGAATACTGAATTCGGCCTACTCATTCGGCCCGAAGTGTAACCGGTAGGAGCCCCGATCCCGGGGCCGTATGCGTGTTGTTCTTAGCAGGAACTTCCTCCCATCTTATCCTAACCTATATATTCAAACCTACTTTCTTCTAGCTGTATACTCGTGGCGCGCGGTGGGGGCGGGATGGTGCTCTCGCGGGACCGTTATCCATGGCGAGCTTGTCGAGGACGTGCTCTACGCGGAAGGCGGCGCCGACCATGCAGTAGGAGGGCAGGGCCGTGGGGAAGCGCTCCAATATAGCGTTAGCAGAAGCTATGGCGGAAGAGAAAAGGCTTCGAGAGCACGCTTGATGTGTCACCAGGCCTCCCCTGGCTGTTGTCAACGGTCCTCGGGGATGGCTTTGGCATCAATAATGGCGGCGGCCCACAGAGACGCGGGGAGATCTTCATGGCTGCTGGGGGGTGAAGAAGGGAAAGTGGCTTCTCGGTGGCTCGAAGCAGGGGTAGTAGCAGGATGTGAGCTGGGATATTTACTCGTAATGGTGTGGTCTGTTTCTTGTAAGTGAACTGGGCCATGGGGCGAGGCCGACGTCCAAAGTGGACCTAATACCATCTTGATACTCGGGTAGAGGTAGACTGCCACACTCCGAGAAGCCTCTCCACGCAGAGGTACGTAAAGGCCATTGAAATGTCCTGTCGTCGACAAGGTGAGAAAGGTCCTGCGCGGTTGCACCAGTCAAGCCCCCATATCTTCTCAACTCCCAACCAACCACGAAGTCTTCTCCCAAGTGCTCTTCCATTCACTACGTGATATTCTACGTCTATGTGGTAGGGTCAGTCGTGTAGTCTTTTAAGCCAATGAGTCGAGCAAGAGCAAGCCAACGCTGGCGCCCCTTTGTGACAGCGGCTCTATTGGGTGCAGTACAAGAACAAGACGTTCGTTCTCGAGATCAGTGAGACTGCTAGTACCGTCATCCTGCTCTGCAGACTGCGTATTCGAATAGGAGTCGTTGTATATTCCAGGTAGCCTGCTTACAAATGACAAAGATGCTGTGATGGACAGACGTCCCAGGGCCTGCTTACCGCTCTGCCACTAGTGGATTACTGAGGGTCTTGCTATAATGAAGTTCCTTGGCGCATCGTTAAATGAGAGGAGTAGAGAAAATTGGCAGCCCGGGTGATCCTCCACCAGTCCCGTCGTCGAGTAATTCAGACGATGGACCATCATCGACTGTCCGAAGGGTCTGGCCTGGCCTCTCCACCTCACGCCCATGGCATTTGCTCTATTCCTTGAACCCGAAAGTTGCAACACTGAGGATATGTTCAATATGAAAGTCTGGTCACGTGGTACAAAGCTGGCACATTCCACCGCTCAGATGATGGGTTTCTCACTACACCGGTACCTGGGTCTCCTCCATGATCCCTTAGCGAGTCGTTGATAGAGAGTAGCACCTACTAACCAACAGTCGCCTATCAACAAGTACACTTATCCTGTACTTAAGGTGTTGATGCTCTACATGCGCAAGGGCGGCGAAGGATTTGATGTTTTGTTTTCAGGCGTTCTCGGGCTTGGGTCAGCAGTTTTGATGATGGGAAGGGGTGGGTGGATAGTCTTTCAGGACTGGGATCACATAGCTTCCAGACCTATGGAGAAGGTTTGGTGCATCGCAAACTGCATTTCTTCTCTTACAAGCTTTATAACACCATTGTCGTTACGTCAAAGCCACTCCTTGACCAATTTCCACTGTTTGGCGAGTCTTTGGGAGGGAGGTCTCGTGGGTCTGCTGCGGTCTCAAGCCACGGCCATGGTACTCTATAGACAGCCACCGAGCTCCTAGCTGGATTCGCGGTCGCAGTGGTCGAACGGAAGGAAACATGGGCATCGGATGGTTACGCTCACGAGTATCGAATAGAGACGCTGCCTGTGATACACTTGCGGAAACCGATTCAGCCCCTTTTGGCACAGTCGTGACTGCCGTGTGAGAGTCACATCAGACAGCGTATATGTTTCCGACGAAAATATCGTCATTGGTGAACTAGTATGGAGGGAGAACCAAATCAGACTGCGCAAAAACACTTTGCCGGCCATAGGGTGAGAAAGTCATTAGATATTGAGGGGTAGGTTACGTAACCCACCGCCGTCACGTGTCAGCCTTAGCCCTCAGCTATTAGGCTAGCCCTCTCGCCCACTATAGGGCAGAGGGCACTCTCTTCTCGTTAGATATCACTAATACGATATATATTACCTCATATAACCTCTTACTTAGAGGTATTATAGGTTATAAGCTTAGGCTAAGCTTTTTACTATTATTTATAGTAAAGCTAGTATCTTATTTTTCTCTTTTTCTCTTAAATATTAATTGAAAAATACTTTAAATAACTATACTCTAAATAATATATACCCTATATTTATATACCCTAATTCTTATATATTTTATAAGATATATAATAAAATAAAATAACAAAATTATTATAATAAGTAATATACCTAGCTACTATATAGTAGTCTTATTAATCCCTAAGTTTAAGGGAGAATTAAACTAGTCCTCGTAGCTAGTATTTATTAATATTACTTTTAGGGCTAACTAAGTTAAGAAGTATATTAATATTAATATCCCTAAACTTACTACTTAGACCCTAGTTTATATAGTATAGGAGAATAAAAAAGATATTACTTATAATTTCCTTATATTATTATATAATATATTAATTAATAAATTACTAAATATAGGATAGTAGGATAATAGTAACCCTTATATTTTTATAAGGGTACTAGAAAAGTATATCCCTAAGGTCTCTAAAAATATTATTAGTATTTTTATTAATAAGTTCGCTAAGGGTAATACTTATAATTATAAAACCCTTTATAATACTTTTAAGTATATTTAGTATTTATATACTTATATTACGAGTTTCTATAGCTAGAACTCTGATTATTTCTAGGCTATTATACTTTTTAACTACTTTAAAGTTAGGTTTCCTGATACTTATAAGTATTATATTAATAATAATAAGATACCTATATAAGCTAATATTATCGAAACTATCTATACTTTTACCTAGGATAAAGAATAAAAGATAGGGTTTACTTTATATTATAAGATAACTACTATAACTACTACTATACTTACTACTATAGTTAAAAAGAAAGATAATAAGTACTTTTATTATAAGAAAAGTTATCTAGCCTTAAAATACTAAACTATTTACCTTAATTTTATCTTTAATAATTATAAGTATTATAAGTAATTATTAGCTTATATAGTAAAGTATATATATAGTAAGGATTACGCTAAAGTATCTATATCTATATCCTTATTAGTATTTATTAAAAGTATTATAGGTATTATTAGTAGCTCTACTATTACTAGTTTTATTTTTTGAAAACTATTAATAATATTTAAAGCTATACATGCTACTATTAATAGTAAGGTTATTATAAGCTTTAATATTATTATTAACTCGGGTTATTCTAACTCAGTCTTTAATAACCTTGTTTTTTTATATTATATAGTATATATAATAATCTCTAGCTTTTTATTATTACTAATAATAAATCGGTTAGGTTTAAAGGTATAGGTATAGTCTTTTTTTAGGTAGAAGATCCTATTAATACTTCTAAGATAATTAACTAGACTATTAAAGATATTAAATATAGCTTTCTTAGCCCTATAAACCTCTTTAGCCCTAGTAGACTTCAAAAGAGCTATATTAAGTATAACTATAATACTATAAACCTTATTAATACTTACTCATATAAAAGCCTCGCTAAAGTCTACTAGGTAAATAATATGTATATTATTAGTACTATTAATGGTATTACTATTCCTATTAATACTACTCTTAGCTTTACTAGAGTCTAAATGAAGGTATATCTTATGCTTGAGATAATATATTATTGCTTTATCTATACCTATCTATTAAGAGTTATTAAAGCTTACTATTATATAGGTATCTAATTTATTTAATAGGAGATTAACTTTTTCTACTATAAGGTATACTACTTTACTAAGTTTATAGAAATTATTAACTATAATACTTTTCTCCCTTTTACTTAAGTAGGTAAGGAGATTTATCTCGACTTTATTGAGGTTAAGCTATTATCTATAACTAGTAAGAAGTATACTCTTTATCTCTTTAATTACTATAGTAGTTATTATTAGCTTATTTTATTTACTAGCTATTATTATAAAGTAGTATTTGAGGCTATTAAGAAATTTAATAATATTTTTACTAATATAACTATGTTAACTATAAAAAGCTAGGTATATAATAATACTCTAGAACTTAAGAAAATACTAAGAAACCCCTATTTTATAAGTATTCAGCTTAACTTTATTATTACTTATATACTATCTATAAATAGAGTAATTGAATATACTAGTTATACTATTATTAAAGCGGTATATATAATATTTATCAATAATAGTTTATTTAAGGAATTTTGGGATTATACTTTTAATATTACTATTTAGATCCTCAACTTCTTACTATAAGTTAATAAAAATAAACTTAGTTCCTATAAAATTATAGCGAGAGAGTTAAACCTAGTTAAAGATCGTGAGTTTCTATATATTAAGTATATCCGAATATTTAGATATATTGGCTATATTTATAAAAAAAGAAGTAAGTACCTTCTATATACTACTAAAATAGAAATATATACTATAAAAAGCTTTCTCGTTAATTATAACTCTTTATATAACTATATCTACTATATTTATATCCCTAATATAAAGAAAATTCTTTATTACTATAATATTCGTTTTTATAAAAATCTTAATAAAACTATTTTACGTTTTCTTAGTATTACAGGCTACGCCTAGCTAGTTAACTCTAGCTCTACCTAAGTCTAGACAACTATACCTAAGAAATCAAGTACTAGTAAGCTACTAGTAAGCCCCTAGTATTACTTTTAAGTAGACTTTTTACACTTTTCACGAGAACTTCTCTTTTACTCTTTAGTTCTAA